>JAGFMK010000144.1:0-68730 GCA_021030975.1 Lichenothelia convexa | reverse complement strand
CCTTTGGTGTTTCTCACTGTATGCAGATACAGTGAGAAACACCAAAGGAAACCGGCCAGAGGACGAGCGGAGCGTAGAGTAGAGAACCGTGAAGCGTTGTGCTCTTTCCCTGAAGAACTTTGCAGTATCCAGATATGGTGTAGGGCGTCTCACCTCCTGATCATTTGCGCTGTTGCCCGTTCTCTTCCAGCGGCTAGACTTTTCTCAACTTCTTCGATGGTAAACCCCTTACCTAGAGGTTTCTGACGTGTTCTTATCCGGGCTTGGATGAGAAGAGGAAACTGTATGCGCCCCTCTGTGAAATCGTTTCCACATCCGACCAAACACCCTCTGGCGGTTATTTTGTCTGAGAACTAATGCGTGGAAGTAGAAAGTGCGTACGTTAGTCCCTCGCTGGGGGGACCCAGTATCGGGCGTTACAGAATGTGCATAAGAACAGAATAGAATCCTTAGGTCATGTATCAGATCAGAGAGTAATTTGACTTCTTTCAACAGAGTACGTGACGAGGGATAGATAAACCTTTCCAAAAAGCACAGGACGAGGAACGGTCGGTCCATTTCCGCATCTAATCTTTCTCAATTGTCACCAAACTGTTTCCCCCTTTCAAGAAATCCCAGTACAAAGAAAGAAAATGAGACCTTCACCTACCCCATGTGCCCGAAACTGCGGGGCAAAACGTTTTCCGTCAGCCGCCAGTCAGAAGTTTCAAGAGACGGGGGCGATCCGGAAGTAACTGTGCTGTGCTGTTTATTACCGCCTACCAGCTCTCCTGCTGAATCGTGGAAATGTCGTCGAGCCAGCTATAGCTACTTGTTGTGTTCAGGCGAGCAGCGGCACCGTTTTTGGACTTCGCGCTGTGCTCCGCATTCTGTTGTCGCCGGGTCTGCGCTTGGAGCTCACGATTCGCACTGCAACAAACGTTCGATTTTCGCGGCGAAGAAAAGATGTAGTAGACTTGATTGTTATTGACATGATTAGGGTACAGAAGGTATGAGCTTATCTGAAGAGTGGTGCGGCTTTCGATTGCTAGCCTTACAATGACATGACTGTGGGGACGAGGATGGTATGTTGGTTTAGTTGTTAGAGCTTTTCTGAATAGCCGGGGGGTTTCTGCGGCTTGCACGATGTGGACTCGCCATTGCAGCAGAAGGATTGGGATAATATATGTTTTCATCAACAGAATCTTGCAAGGACCACGGCGGCGAAAAGCAGATGGACTGATGTTGACATGACTGCAAGATTGGCATTACGTCCTCACTTCTTCAACTAGTCATGTTCGAAAACGATCGTTACATTAGACGGGGCGTACGGTAACGTGTATAGAAAGAGAGCGTGAGGTCACATATTCCAGGGGGAAACCTGTCACTGTCAGTTGCACTCTCAACTTCATGCAGGCTTGATGTGCTTGTTCATCATCATTGCTGGGCCACAGAGCGGGACTGAGTTGGTGAGCGCCTTGTTCTCCAGCTTGCTGCGTTATCTGTTACTCTGGCCACGAGCTTGATGCACGGCGCAACGAAACTCTCTGCAATATGGTGGTAGGAGAAACTTTCCGTCACCAGCCCTCGGGTCACTCGACTTGAAGGGTTTGCTGCTTCTGTCAGAGACTCCGTCACCTGCAGTGGTCTGGGGTGGTCACGTCTTAGCACAGTTATGGCGCAGTAATGCTTCTTGCTCAAGTCCACTCCTCAGTTGTTATGAGATGAGTAATATGGCGGCCGAGGTGTGAAAATGATTGATTAAGTAGATTTCTTGCTCTTTCGAGGTTGTAGTGAGATAACAATATGGCCGGGAATGGTGTCGAGATTACAGGGGTTGCGGGTCGGCGAGATCACTTTGAGAAACAGCTCGGTCGTCCATTGACTATCATTACATCGACCGTAAACTTGCAAGATGAAACCGAGATACGATTGACTGACTTAATGCGTGATTTGCACATACTCAAGCAAAGCATCGATTGTCCACGGGTGTAAGTCATAAAGCAACTGTCGACGAACTTCGTCCTCCGCCCACTCCGAACCTGCCAGCACGGAGCCTAATGGGTAGCCTTCTCTGCCTTTTGCGTGTTTGAAGCTGCTGCTTGATCACGGTTTCGGTACGATTGTGTAATAAACGCGATGCTCTTTGCAAATGCGGCATAGGCGCTCGGCGTAAGGGAACGGCTTGCGAAGGACTTGCTGCACTCTCTGCCGTAGCTCGCTTGTGCAAGGAGGTTACTTCGGCCAGATGTAGTTAGCAGCTATGCCTGTACAGTGAGGACATATTCACCAGTGACGAAAGGAGGATTACAGTTCAGCAACAGTACTGAAGTAGCAGAGTGTGTTGTGGTGTTGGAGAGGTTCGCGAAACTATTGAACCCAGCTGTGCATCCGTTTCACTAGATGCTCTTCTTTCCCACTGAGTCATGGTACTTCACATCGCCGGGTATAATTTGAGCCTTTGTAAATAGTCTTGATAGTCTTGCGGATACAGTTTGAGCGTACTTGGTTCTAAACTCTCCATAAGGTCGGCACACTCCTCCAAACCGTACTTTAACTCCGCTCCACCGTGCAATGCCACACCACTCTCCGCTATAGATTTCAGCGTATCCAAAAGCCAGAAGCCTTTGGGTTCTCCACGATCTATTGCTTCCTGCGCCCAATTCCACAGAGCTGGGTCAGTTTCACGTCCCTCGTCCTCGTCAGTTATATAACGATCGTCTGACATAAGCTTTCTCCGAAGCAATGCGTCAACGATGGCTATGTTGCAGCCACACTCGCGGACAGCATAGCGTATGAGATCTGTCGAAGGGGTGATCGCAACTTCGAAGCTCATGAGCGGACATAGCAGAGCGAGATTTTCCTCGCGTACAGCATCGTAGAGATTTGATGTTGCTATTTCTCCTAGAGACGTGTTGTGCCAGTCGATCCGAGCACCACGAAGCACAAGGAAGTGGAAAAATGCGGCTTTGGAGGGATTCCACGGACCGTGCAGGACCTTTTCAGGCAGGAGGACCGTTTCAGGCAGGAGGGTCTTAGGTCGCAGGTACAAGTAGATTGGCGATTCGGTAGCGGAGCCCAAGCTGGCTGAAACATCCTTTGGCGTCATATTACGGTATGTCTTGATGCAGCCACTGCAAAGCCTCCAGTAGCTCTCAAATCGCTTCAAATCATACTGCTTGAAGAACTCAAAAGTGAACCATCTTCTTTGCAGGAATTGCGTCAAAAGCGCAGGTTTTCCGTCGCCTACAGGCTCGATACGCGCATGGCAAGCTGAGCAATATAACCAGTCGGGAAATGCGAAGTCGCAGGCTTCCATGTACGTTTGCTTGCTCGAAAGTTTCATGCCGAGCACCGGCGAAGCAAGCGGCAAATTGATCGCAAAATCAGAGTACCGAAAGACTAGCAGCAGAAGCTCCGTGGGAAGGGTCTCTAAGCGTGACAGCGGCTTGCTCAGCGTGTTGTGCGCGTGAGATGACGATGGTTTACGCAGAGTTGTGGTTCGCTTCTTGCCTGGCGGTCTGGCGGACGAAGAACTTCTGCTGCTGCTTGCCGAAGCACTTCTAGGCTGCTTCTTGCCTCTGACTCTGACGGGCGTGAGCTCCATCGCACTCGAGTATCGACGCGTAAAAAGCGCGCTGGCGCAGGATGCACGAAGCTGACCTGGCTGTAGAAAGGTTGTGAGCTAGCCACGTGACTTGAAATATCAGCAAGAACGCTTAGTAAGCGCTTACCCCATGTGTAGTCCTCGTTGTGGCCTGAACAACGACCTTCGACCAAATGACTTCCCATCTTCGCCATACTGAGGTTAATCCTCAACCAAAGTAGTGAAGTGCGAGCTTACTTCAAGTGTCACTTCAACTACCTGTCAAGCGCCTCATGACGAAAACTTATGAGCGTCATCTTCCTGAAATCTTTTCCGAGACTATTAGGCACTGAAGAAAGAAGACTACCCCGCGAAACCTACAGTTAGAGCCTACTGGAAGCAGCATTAGTTGAACTAATTAACTCTATAGCCTGATGGACATCGTCTCTGCCTAGATCATGAGTTCCCAGTGTAGCCTACTAGCTAGCTATCGTTCCCTTCTGACACATGTTCCGGATATGAATCCGTCTCCCAACTGAGAAGCCAATTTTGAGTCCACTCTGCTCTGCTCAACATTCTCGCTGCAGCCTGTTTCCTAAAGCCAACGTATCGCAGCGCCGTGCCGAGACCATTCTGTGACCCACCACATGCTTCCAGAAAATTTTTCTTTGCCATCCTTAGGTATCCCTTTCGCATGCTGTCCCCGGTAGGTTTAGCGGAACAGCGCCACTTCTTGTTTCGATGATCAGTTGCTTGGATCGAAGTCGCGATCAAGCAACTTTTGCATGATATTGCAGTTCCGCTTCGGCCAATCCTCGTTTGCATCCAACTGACACGCTCTACAGCGCAGCTCGTGATCGCGAAACTCTCTATAACCACAAGGATTCTTGCAGTGACATTCCCACTCGCTGGATATGTTATAGTGTCAGTGTGTTAGATTGAAGAGGCTCGAGGGACGCTTGACTAACCCGTGCGCCCATAAGCTAGTCCCATAAGTTCTATCCAGCCGTTCGATTTGCAGGTCCACTTCCTCCTGATGACACACTCCCTTCCTCTCATCTTCCAAGATAGACTCCCACTTCGATTTGGTTGTCTTCTTAATGGCACCACAGAGCTTTACTTTTGGCAGGTCTTTGATATGCGCAAATGCATAAAGCAGAATGGTGTTCACGATATGAACCTGACATTCCCACGATCTCCAGTAAACATATGAATTCACGCGCGTCTCTATCACAGGTGAAGGAAATGCAAGCTCCAAGCAACCTAGCAATGGTAGAATGCTGAAGACCGCGGGTGATAGCCTTCTGTAGTCGTAAGACTCGCTCAGATCCTCATCTTCTTCATCGTCATACCCGCCCCAGAAGAAGTGCGCCCCAAATAAGTCACAGAATTCACCCAGGGCCAGCGCCAGGTGGATATGTTTCAGAGCGTAGAAAGCATTGACAGCCGGCGCGTTGGGAAAGAACACGTACTCCACGAAATCTCCAATGTTCGAGGCGGAGTAAATGAAGCATTTTCGAGTGTCATTCCAAAGTACGTGAGATGCCTCCTGTCTCAGCTGTCGGCAGGTCCTGAGCAGTTCGTTACAAGGGCCACGTGGTTGCAGCATCTTATGCATCCACGGAAAAAGTTCTGTTGGGTTAGGGCCATACAAGTCGTATCCGATATCCTCGAGGCGTTCCGAGAAAGTGACTTGCATCGCAATGCAACGCTTCTCATGTCCTACGGCATTGTCCCTGCTGGTGGGCAGTACCTGTGGATATACATCTCCGAAGTACTGCTTATAGATCATAAAACGTAGCTCCTTAGGCAGATCGAGCAATGGGAACGATCTGCCCTTGCTTCGCCACCATTGGAATTGTAAGTCGTATCCGCGTTGTCCAACTAGTACGCCCTGATCCTTGAGGTTATCGCGTCCAAGCGTAAAGTTCGTTGCGAGGTATCCATCGAGCTCGACCCATACGCCTTGCAACAGTACAAGTACAACAGTATGACAACGTGGTAGTATTTCGCTCATCGTGTCAGTGGAATAGACGATTGAATGGGTACCAGTGCAGCCATTGTGTACTTCTTGGACCTTCATCCAGAGGAACTTGCTGAACCTTCCGAGCATGTGAATCTCTACGAGTGACTCGATTCCTCCGTTGACATCGATATCAGCGAAGCCGTGTGGCAAGCCCAAGGTCGGCTTGATAACTACATTCGTGTGGAAATTTGTGATGTTGTCAATATTATGGCGAGTCAGAATGGGATTCGCCGTCCTGATGATAGCCTCTGCTCCATGGGCGTTGAACGAGCGGAGAGGGCAGATCCCGAGGCCACTCTCCAGCTCAAGGAAGCACATCGTAAGAACCTCTTAGCTCAAACAGGCACGCTGATTGAGGTAGGGGCGGCGGCAGACTTGGTAGTATGTATATTGGTCTTGTAGTATTCTTGTCGGCCACAGGGTTGGAGTAAGCTGAGAGTCAGCGAGCAAGGTCTTGGAGATTAATGAGTGACGACTCAGCGAGCAAGGTCTTGGATGTTAGTGAGTGACGTTGATGGGTTGTTTGGGCAAAGCCAGGAACCTTCGCCAAGTAACAAGCCACGTGGATTGTCCCAAGTGGTAAAATGGTGACTGAAACGTCATGCCGACGCATGACTTGTGAATTGTGGCCTGTAGATTCACGCTGCTAACCTCCACGTGATGCCCATATCCAGACGAGCCGGCTTCATTTATGTACTTTAGTACGCTATATAGCTCGAGCATGGGAGGTTTATACTGGAGAAAACAACTGTACGCAAGCCGTAGTCTGTTCAAGCGTGTCCCGTTGCCAACTCCACTTGAGTCTGCAGTCCCGGGATGTTACGGCTGCCCAGGACCATAAAGAGCGGCTTTGACAGAACCCTAGGAAGGGGCCAAAAATCCGAGAAGCTCGTATAAGAAACAGAAAATGTAGGCCCGGTTATAATCTCAGCAGCTCAAGATGGTCTAAAGTGCTCTGCTTTGACGGGAAGTGAAAATCACAGGCTTGTATACTGACAATTTGCGAGGTCCTGTCATCCTTATATCCTACACTCTAAGTGGTCCCACAGGGGGTCTTTCACAACTGAAGTAGTTTGCTGAGCAAACAACATTTGTAGCTTTCTGCTTGCCTATTGGTTACTGTCCGCCTTCTGAGCCATGAGCAGTGGGTTACAACTGTGTTTGCGGTGAAGGAGGTATCGTACTAACTCAGCAGCTTGCTTTCAGGGTGAGATGTCCATGCACGTCGACGCAGCATTGCTAAAATATCTCGGGGCTTTTATCGATAGGAAGGACTTAATGATCCCGCATGGTCGCCAAAACGACAGGATGAAGCCGAGAACTTATTTATTCGGAGAGCTTCTATAGACCCACACCTGGTGATGGTGACCTCGATCGAATACGAACATCCAGAATTTTCCCCCGACTATGATGCTTACGTGCAAGCCTTCTAACACTTTATTCGTGGTATGGATCTGACAAGCAATTGGCGGCTGCCTCCTACCCTGATTTTGAATGCTGGTAGTCCTGGTTGTGCCGACCTACGCGCGTTTTTGCTGGATTGGGCCGGTCAGATACTGTCATATGCAAGTCTCCGGTAGCCAGGAACCGGTGATGTTCGAAGCCTACGCGATCAAGCTTGATGGCGAGACGAGCTTCTAGTCCGTTCACATTCCGGTGTGCCCTTCCGTGAAGATTTAATAATCCACCTGCGTCTGCCTGGTTTGCACAATATCAAAAATGCCCTAGCCGCTTTAACCGCTGCCTATACCGTTGGTATCGATGCGCACACGATCGCGCACACCCTGGAGAATTTTCAGGGCACCAGAAGTCGCTGCGAGATTCAGCATCAGAGGCCATTACAGGTCGCGGGAAAGGTGATTGATGTCGTGTTGATCGATGACTATGTGGCTCATCCAACGGCTATTGAGGGGCCTTGGAAGAAGAAGAAGGCGACTAAATACAGCACGGCGAGGCGGTCGCGTCTCATTGGTTCGCTAACACTAATACCCCGCCACCGCGATGTAGTGCTGGTCCAACTTTCAGCTGTTGAAGTTATTCTTTCGAGAGGGCCATTAAGGGACTAAAGTCTCGCACCGATGGTTTCACCTTGTATCCATTCGTCCCTATTGGTCGATATCCCACATCCTTCCTATTTAAAATTCCCCTCTACCACGCTGGGCCCGATAATATTTCGCATGACAGCCGCAATCAGTGTATGGCCTAAGGAGGCTTACATGCAAGCTCGAGACGAAATCAGTTGGAAGTACCAGACGACCCTGCGCTCGCAGTGTTGCCCTAGAGAGGGCTCTGGAAATCGTGTTTGCCCGTTACCTATCTAGGCGAGGTGCAGGTTGTTGGGGCGGACAACAGCATAGACGTTACACAGCATGCACACGAATACCTGCTACAGATTCTCAGTGGCCGTGCCCTCAGTCGCTCTCGTTTCAAGTGCACGTTTCACTCAAATATAACCCGTCGCGCCAAATTCTGGCCCGCCATCGAGAACTACCAATGAATCTCTAATAGCCTGTGTCTCTGCGAACCCAAGTGCTGAGGCGAAGGTCTTAACGCCCATCCTGTCTCAGTATCAACGCTCCACCTCGCCCGTGTCTTCTGGAATTGAGGCTGCTACGGCCATCCGAAAGACGGCAAGGAGGCTGGAAAGAGCGAGTTAATGTGCAATGGGTTCATCACAAAGCAGCAATGCATCCAATTCGGAAGACGAGCGCAGTAGCATTGAGGTGGCTTCGGCGAGTGTCGAGCCTGAATCTGAGGAGCTCCAAATTGATAACCATTCAAGCACGGAAGACCGCGTAGGCCCAGTACCGCCTACGCAAAGGACCATTGTATCCGAACCGGAAGACGAGAATGCTAGCCATAAAGTGGAATCTGTACGTGTTGAGGCTGAGTCCGAGGAGCCTCACAATGAAAACAATCCAAGCACGAAGCACAGTATAGGCTCGACACCACCTGCGCAATGTACCGATGCCGCTAATACGGAAGGCGAGAATGGTAGCCATGAGGCGCCTTTGGCACCTGTCGAGCCTGAGTCTCACGCGCTCCACAAGGCAAAAAGTACAAGCAGAAAGTCCCGCGTACGACCAGTGCAGCCCGCGCAAAGTAAAAATCCATCCGTTTCGGAAAACGAGAACGGTAGCGTTGCGGTGGAATTTGCAGACGTCGACGTCGAGGTTGAGGAGTACGTAATTGCAAACTACAGACAGAGAAACTACCAAATAAGGCCAGTACGACCCGATCGCCCAGCCTGGAGCTCGCTACGTAGTGTCAGTCCTATATCGTTGAACTCGATATCGTACCATCTCGGCGATTTCGTATACGTTCTTACCACAAACGGAACTGAAGATAGCGACCGCTGGCAAATTGGACAGATTGCCGAAATGAAGGAGCTTCAAGACGGGGACTACTGCGTTCGTGTGTTTTGGCATTATGAGAGAGGGAATTACCTAAACGAAACCGAGTACGAAAACTGGCCGGCTGAATACACTCATATCAAAGCTACGCACACCGGAATTGTGTCCGCAACCTCCATGTCTGGGAAACTGACTCCGAGGGAGTCGAAAGATATCTATCCGGGCAAGGTGCTGGAGACGTGCTCAGAGTCCTGGCTTGAGTGGACCATATTGTCGAGCGAAGTGGAGGAAGTGAGCTGGACCACTTTGGCAACAGACCGAATCCCAAAGCCAAAGAGAATGAGCAGGACCTCTTTGGCGACAGACCAACCCCCGAAGCGGAGGAAGTGAGTTGGACCGCTTTGGCTTCAGACCAACGCCCCCGTCCAGCTTCGGCGAAACCCGACGCAAGATCATTTCGGCATTTCCGCTGTTCAACTCGTCTCGTGCAGGAAGCAACACTTCGCCTCACATCTCCACAAGTCTTGCCAGACCTGGTTGACTTCATTCTGGCAGTGCCAATCTGAGCTGGCCTCGTTTGCTCAATGGCCTACCCCCTCATAGCCCTTGCGGGTGTTTAGAGTTCGGACACAGGTATTCCTGGTATTGTGTACGGGGCTGTAATCAGTTACATCCATGGTCACGATATAGGCGAAGTGCTCGAATGAGTGCATGTTTGGATGCGCATGCTTCCGAGTAACAGCCTGCTGTACCGAAGTCGATACAGAAATCTCAAAGGGTTTTACACATGCTTTTCACTTTCTGTGCCAGCACAGCGGCTCACAAAGCGCCTTGGGCACAAGCTCATCGAATCCTAGGAAGACAGGTTCAGCCGCAAGCTCTACACCGAAGGCTGAAAAAACGCCGCGGCGAATTGTTGCTGCAGCGTCAATGAGCGCTTTTGCTGAAGCATCCCTGGCGTTGATCAAGGCTAGAGTATGGCGGCTCGACAGGCCTGCTTGCCCCAAACGCCAGCCTCTTGCGAATCCGGCATGCTCAATGAGCCAAGCGGCCGATAATTTGATGCCATGTGTTTGCACCTGCTGAGGCATCTCCGGTTGCTTGCGCAAAAGTAGGGATGCATACTCGGCGTTGATTGTGGGGTTGATGAAAAACGAACCAGCACTGCGATGGTTTGGATCTGTCGCATCCCAGACCATCGACTTAGCGGCGCGCAGCCGCAGCACGGCCTGGCGCACATGTTTGGGATGGTGCATCAAGCCGTCGGCACCGTCGACCTGCGCCAGGGCAGCGACCAGCTGTGGATGTGCGGCAAGCCCGAGAGGTCTGCGTGACAATAATGACAGACGCACTTGGGTGATAATCAAGCGGTTATGCCAAGCTTCTTTGAAGTGGCTCCGTCGATAGCCCAGGCCGCATGCCGCTGCAGGCAGCCGCACAATGTTGCCACGATGCACATCAAAAGCCTCGACGTCCAGTAAGGTATCACTCAGCTGTTCGCCATAGGCACCGATATTTTGCACGGGTGCTGCGCCCACAAGCCCTGGGATGCCGCTAAGGGCGGCGACACCCCACAGCCCTGCTGCCGTGCTTGCTGCAACAAGCGCATCCCAGCTTACGTTAGCAGTTGCCGCTAGCTGCACTTGCTCGCCTTGCTTGCATAGCTGGATGCCTTCCGTAGCTGGACACGCCGACAAATGGATTACGAGTCCTGGCCAGCCTCTGTCGCTGACGACAAGGTTGCTGCCGCCCCCGATGACGGCAAGGGGCACATCTTGTGCTTGTGCCCAGCTGACGACCTCAGCTATCCCGTCAAGTTGCGACAGCGAGACGAAATAGCGGGCTTTGCCGCCAACCTCGAGCGTCGTGTAGGGGCCCAGCGGGACGTCGTGTTGCAAGGAAAAGCCCGACATCATTTGCGGGTACTTTGAAATGGGAGAAGAAGTGAAGACAGTGTCTGCTTTGAGCCTGGCTGGCCCGTTGTTGCTCTTGACGAAGCTCGACAAGCTGCCATACTCTGTCGACGTCTATTTTAATCACGTAAATGCTCAATTCCGCTGAAACTGGGAGAATGTACTTTGACACATCTTTTGGATACAATACGCAGGCATGAATGTTTTTTCAAGAATCGCGGCACAGAGGCGAGCGTATCCAAGTGAGCAAGGTCTTAAGACTAGGTGGCTGAGCGCGGCATCGATATGAAGCAAGTGTCTAAGTAGCTACTTAATCAAGTTGCTGTGGGATGCCGTTAATACCCTGCATGCGTGCGAGCTAAGCGCCCCGCCAGGGGCCGCGGTCTCTTGGTCCGACGGAGGACATATCATTTACTTCCTGTTTTACTACTTGCTAATACTAGCATCTTATTGTAACTTGCTAAGACGCTGAACATTTTAGAACACCCACAAGATTATAAGACAAGCTAAAGACGCGAAATATTTTGGAAGACATACAAGATCATCAGACAAGTAGCCTTAAAAGACCCCTACCGGGGCATGATTTTACCCCTGTGCGGTGGACCAAGATCTCGCCTGCGTGTTACTAGTAGAAGTTGAATGGCAACAATGCATTAAGATACCCTAGTCTATGCGATGTAATGTTTGCAGGCCTCCGATCAAGTCTACGTCATGTCCTAGTACGCCGAACGAAGCTAGCATCTTTGCGCGATAGAACGATTCCAAGCCCCTGTGAAGCGCTAGATAGTGTCCATTTCTCTGACAATAGATGCCTAACTGCCAAGTGGCAGCTTTTGTCTCAAGACCGTCCACTTGAAGGCCGACCAGATGGTCACCTAAATAACCACAAGCCACCGCCTCAATCTCTGGCAACTACAGCTTACAGTTCCTAAGTGGATCTAGTACATAGCATATTATTGCGAGGACCGAAATATTCGTCTGCTTGTGGCATGCGGCACCTATAGCAGTGTCCAGGTCACACGGAATCCAAAGGAGTGCCTCAACCGAATCTCTACGGACGCTCGGGAGACCTTAGGCTTACTATTAAAACTGATCTTGACAAAGAAATAATATGGTGAAAACTGATGCAATGGACGCCTTAAAAGTCGCAGGAGGCAAGTTCCTCACCGGCGAGGTACACGTTTCCGGGTCCAAAAACGCAACACTGCCCATCATGGCTGCAGCCATATTAGCCCCTGGGAAAAGTATCCTTAAAGGCGCGCCTCAGCTAGCGGACGTGGCGACCCTGAGCCTTGTGCTACAGCACATGGGTATAAGCGTACGGCGGCATGAGACACACCTTAGCCTCGATGCCACGACGTTGACCAACCAAGAAGCGCCGTACGACTTGGCACGCACCATGCGCGCCTCTATTTTGGTGCTTGGCCCCCTATTGGCACGCTTTGGATATGCTAAAGTACCGTTACCGGGTGGTTGTGCTATTGGTGCGCGGCCTATCGATCAGCACCTCTACGGGCTCCAACGCTTGGGCGCCTGCATAACAATTGAAAATGGTTACCTAGTGGCTCACGCGGCGGAGGGGCTGCATGAAGCTGAGGTCGTCTTCGATATGCCAACAGTGACGGGCACCGAAAACCTCATGCTCGCCGCGGCCCGTGTACGCGGCACAACGCAACTGCACAATGCAGCTTGCGAACCGGAGATTGTTGATTTGGCAGTGGCGTTAAGGGGCATGGGCGTAAAAGTCGAAGCCGCTGGCTCCAGACACATAATCATTCGCGGATCAACCATTCCCAAGCCCTTTGTGCACCGGGTCATGGCCGACCGTATTGAGTGTGGGACGTTCCTTGTGGCAGGGGCACTGGTCGGCAATCCGCTTACTGTAGTGGGCGGCATTACCAAGCATCAGGTTGCCCTTATCACCAAACTCCGGGCTATCGGCGCCGATATTAATATCAAAGGTGATCGTATAGTGGTTATGCGTGCCCGGCAGCTTCGTGCAACCGATATAGAAACCGCGCCCTATCCCGGAATTGCCACGGATATGCAGGCGCAGCTAATGGCCCTACTTGCTGTGGCGAACGGTGTCAGTGTGGTTAGCGAGGGCGTCTTCGAAAATCGGTTTATGCACGTTGCCGAACTCAACCGTCTGGGGGCCCGAATTCGTGTGAATGGCAACCAAGCTGTCATCCATGGTGTCCCTAAACTGTCCGGCTCAACTGTTATGGCCACTGATCTCCGTGCTGGCGCCGGCTTGGTTCTGGCAGGCCTTTTGGCCGACGCCGAGACTCTCGTGCAGGGGATGTACCACCTCGACCGTGGCTACGAAATGTTGGAGGCAAAACTCTGTGCTGCTGGGGCCCAAGTCAGTCGTTTCAAAGGAGCTTGAGATTGCAGCTTCCAGGCCATCTCCGTTTATATATCTTCAGATTAGCTCTACCTCCTAAGCCCTGGGTGTCCTCCATGCCCGAACGTATGGCATGGAGGTCGTACCTTTACAATGAAACAATACATTGACACGTGTACTACCTGCAGGTTTTTGCCCCTCACGACGGAGCCTTGCGAAGCTTTTAGTCTCACGCCCGTAGTTCTATCTCCTTCATACGACGGCATCTAGCCGCATTTCGATCTATCGGGCAGGGCCCTTGTTACTCGTTATCGTCATGTTGCAGCAGAAGATCCACAGGAAGTACATCGACAAGAAGCGGTTGAATGACTTCCTCATCGCCAACTTCGGAAGAGGAGACGGCCGTCGCACAACATCAACATTCAACATCTTTAGCGTATCAATATGTCACTAATGTCGCGGACGACAGCAGAGGGCCTCCTTTACCGATGAACCAGGAGTAATAATCCCGGCCAGCGCCAATACTGGGTTAGCGAAGTGTTACTGCAGTTGAGCAACGGCAAATGAATACCTATGTCTGGCATATCTGCGGATTTCGCTCATGCACGTGGAAAGCAATGATAGCGTTCAAAAATCCGTCTACAGCACAAAGTTTCACTCAGTTGCTGGAATTGACCGAAATGCTCTTCATTTAGAAGATGGACTCCAATGAGCACATTCCTCAACTCCTCTGTTCCATTAGACCTCTAAGGTAGTAACGCTCTCACGCCTTCGTTACATGACCAAGTGTGGAACCTCTTCAGTCTCTGATCGTCGATCATCTGGATCGAATTGACGACCCAGAAGAGCCAACATGTCACTACAATGGCTGTCGACACCACAATCCTCACAATAGTTCTCGTGATCCCTGATTTCCTCGAAGCCGCAGGGAGTTGTACAGCGGCACACCCAACCACTAAAACATGTCAATGTCAACTCAATTCGATCATCTACCGATTAGCAGAACACCTTAACTTACTTGGCTTCCGGACAATCACTGCTCCAGCTATTCCTTAATCGTTCCGCGTCCATCTTCACTTCCGCCTGCTGAGATCTGCCGCTCTTCTCAGCTCTGAAAATCCGATCCCACTTATCCTTGCTTTTCTTCTTGATAGACCCGCAGAGCGTTATGCTTGGTACGTCTTTGATAAACGAGAAGGCATGAGTAAGAATGATGTCCACTATAAGGATTTGACATTGACTTGCGCTGCTCCAAAAATCTTCGTCCGCCGAAGCTTCTCCCTCAGGCGAGGGAAACCAGAGCTCTAACGAACGCAGGCACGGTAAGTGTCCCAATACCGCTCCCCCATTCTGTTCGGGTTCGTACCATTCCCCCCAGAAGTAACCCGCGCCGAAGAGACTGCCGAAGTTTTCCATGGATAGAGCCAGGTAGACGTGCTTCAGCGCGAACAACGCATCGACAGCGGGACTATTTGGAAAGAAGACGTAGTCGAAGAAATCACGCACCTCGTCAGCTAGCGTGAAGCACTTGCGAGTGTCGTTCCATAGGACAGCAGATGCCTCTGCACACACCTGTTGGCACAGCGCCAGTACTGCGCCATTGGGACCCCGGAATTCTCGACCTGTAGTGGTTGATATCCATGGTTTGTTCGCGGGGATGCCGTAGCGAAACCGCTCGAAAGAATAACCATCATCCGTCTCATAGCCGGAATCTGTAGTGCTTTGCATGGAGACTCGTCGCTGCACCTCATCTCCCTGCTCAGAAAACCGTACCTGAGGGAATGCATCGTTGCCAATGTATTGCCTGTATATCATAATGCGCAACTCCTTTGGAAGGTCGAGCAGTCGGAAAGATTTCCCGGTGCTATGCCACCATCGTAGTTGTAAGTTGTATCCACAATCTCCGACTAACGACACAGTATGCGCGATCTCTTGAGATCCGGTAATGAAGTTTGCTGCAAGGTATGAACGAAGCTCAACCCATTTCCCTTCGGACTTGACAAGGGCGACGGTCTGGCATCCCTGAAGTACTTCGCTGGACATGATAGTGCTATGATGGCTGAAATCGCTCTCAGCACAGTCACGGTGTTCTGTTTCGAGCCTCATCACCACCGACTGCGGATCTCTTCCGAGCGCATGGATCTCGAATCGCGCCTCTCCTGTCTTGCTGGATCCAATGGCCTGAGGTTGGTGCTCGAAGTCACAGATCGTAACAAGCTCTAAATTTGTGCGGAAGTTGATGATGTTTTCAACGTTGTGCTGTTTGACAATCTGTTCTGCTACTAGAATGATCGCATCTGCCCCATCGCCTCTTGGCCATCGTTGAGTGCACATTCTTAGGAACGGCTCAAACTCAAGGAAGCACATTCTTGAGGCTGTTAGTTGACCAGCTACACTGTTGTCTCGTAGAGGGCGCGGGGGGTCGCGAGGAAGTTGAATGGCGTGCGGAGTCACAGCGCTCACTCGGTCGGTCCACGGGAACCTCTTCAGGAGATGGTGTTTTCTGAGGTTCAGTTTAACACGCAATGAATACCTCCTCAAGACTTAACAGATGATGTGACGTTGATCGGAACGGTGAATCTCTTTTACATGCGTATGGCCTTTGAAGTCTCTTTACAAATTTGTTGACAATCACGGGTTATGTTGACAGAAGAAGGTAATTGATGGATACTGGAGCGAGGTGTAAGTGAGAGAGTGACGTCGATGTTGCAAGAGTCACGTCTTCAGAGAATGATCAGACACCTTGGACAAAGCACGTGACCAACCATGTGTTTATAAGGCTAGAATTGACGTTCATTGCTCAACTGGTTGAATGGTGAAGGCATTAATCATGGGGATTATCGGGTCAACCTCCATAACCGCCAGATGGTAAGTTCGATTTCAAACTGAACGCGTCTCGGAGCAAGCCACATAATGGTGGTTTCGTAGCCGCCTACCCCTACAAATACCAAGTTGTAGGGCTGGGCGTTGAGCTTTTGTCTTAATGCTGCTTGTTGCTTAGCCAATCTTTTATCAAGGACGTGTCTAGCCTTTTTCTAAGAGGGTAGAGCATCCAATGCTTTTTGAGATGAGTGCTACTTGGGTTGTGGCAACCTCATAAACGTCTAGGGAAATCTTAACACAGTGAGTAAACATCCCCGCTCTAATCTCGCATATTAGCGTATCGCACGTATCAAATGTACCAAGTCGCGATTGGAGATCTCCAGTCACACAATCTAGCAGCTTGCTGCCGCCTTGAACTCCGCCAAGCACAGTGATTGCTGTGGAGCAATCTGTATTCTCGGTTCTAACAGGGCCCATCGCCCTGATTCCATTTGTTATCGCGACGACGGCAGACTATAATCGACAGATATTTATTCGGAGCGCTTCTATACGTACACACTGTACAAGAGGCGGGAAACTCGCCTCAACTGCGCAACGGCGCGGATCTCGACCAAATGGCTCTATCCATCAGATCGTAGAGATCCGTAAAGCTTTTGTGATTTGTTATCGGGTGAGATAGCTTCCTCTGGTCAACATCCCACCAACCCCGGCTCCATTATTTCCTGCTATTTCTCTCCGACTCCCTTTATCGTCAAATATGCCTCCAAATCGAACTTCGGATCTTCAGGGTCGGTTATTACTGTGAATATCGTTGTCGTTAGCTTCCCATGGCGTACAGATTCGTATCCGCTTCCTCTTAATGCTTTTATAATGTGTATATGGACGTACTGTCTCCTGACGCTGTCTTCGCGCTTTGTGGCATGTTCTTCTTCGTCCACTCGGCCTTCGCCTTTTCTATAATATGTGATTTCCGCTCATACTCCCGGTTTATTTGATCTAGCTTCTCTTTCGCTGTTATGGCGGATTGATGGTAGAGGCCGTAGACAACACCGAAAGCGAGCGCCGACCACCGGAGGACCTGAGGTGTGTTCGCATTAGCTTCTTCTAAGAGTACCGCTCACGCGGTAGTCCTGTGGGAGCTCAATGGCTAATCCGCCATCTGCTGTGGCCATTGGGGCACATACATTGACCCCCGTTGAGGTTGACATTGTTAACCACCAGTCCTTGGGGAAACCGCAGCAAAGGACCGCACAGAGGAGGAGGTTGGAGTGGAGGTGGGTGGACGATATGGGAGTTCAATGTCTGAGGCAATTCGTAGGTTAATTTGCAGTGGTCGTTGCGAATGTACCTGCAGTCCCAAGGTTCAAGCCCAGCAACCTCAGCGGACAGGGTTCAGAATAGATCACGTGACTTGGGAGCAACTCGCGGCTTCAGTTATATGCTTTCCTACGTCTCAGTCGCGCAATCATGCTAAGACCAACATTGCTCGAAGATAAAGAATAATTTGACGCGTCGGAGGACTCAATGCTGCAGTACTCAAGCCACCGATCCTTCGCTACTAGCTGTCCCTAAAATTCGACGCGTTGTACTCCCTCGCTCGTGAACGCCGACAACACTGCAGCTACCAGAACAGCATAACCGCCGCATACCCAGGACATCCTTCGCGGACACGTGTGCTTGAAATATGCAAGCCCGAAGAGATGAGATCGTTGCAAAAAGGGCGAAGCTCGCTGAGCTCAAGAAGCAGAGGGAACAGCGGCAGAAGGAGTTTACAGCCAAGCGCGAAAACGGAGATGGTCCAGAAGTAGGTGGCATATAATTCTTGTTAGCTGCGGCTGACTGATTCAGCTAGTATCTCCAGCACCGAACCGGACAGACAGGAAGGAGTTGGATAGCCTGATTTCCAGCTTGGTAGGAGATGGACGACCGAGATCTGCAGATCCCACAGCTTCGCCGACAAGAGGCAGTCGCCCGACTTCAATCATCAGCGCTGGCGTAAGTGGAGATGAAGGGCATGTAGATGGCAGTCCGCTCCGCCAGGCACAGACACCCGCAATCACCGTACAAAATCTCTCAATAGCCACTTCTACCACTGTCTACGACTTCCCTGCCGCACCCAAGCCGGAGTATATTACATACAGCAAAGGTGTACAGACGCAAGACCCGTCCATCTATAGATCACAATCAGTCGGATTCTCTGATTCTGAAGACGAACGGAGAAGGTCACCCAGAAAGTCCAAGCGGCTGAGCAGGAAAGAACGGGAAAGGGAAGAAGAGCTGCGGCAGAATATACGAAACGAGATAGAAGAGGAGCTGAGAGCGCTTCAGCCGTCTGGTGCAGATGGAGCGTCAGCGAATGGTGGTGTAACGCAGAATTTCCCCGCAAGAACATTGACCGAAGAAGAGCAGAATGCCGTCACGTCATCGGAAGACTTCCTGGAGTTCGTAGATAGGTCCACCAAGGTTATCGAGAGAGCGCTAAACCAAGAGTACGATATCCTTTCGGACTATGCATTGCGAAGCGCCATTGTCGAGGATGAAGACGAAGGTTACTTGTCCTCCACCGGCAGAAAAGGGCGGCGGATACGGGAAGTGTTTCAGTTCTTCGACGAGAAGTGGAGCAGAAAACGTATGGTCACTGATCTCGACTATTCGCCAAAGGTGAGATGCAACGCAATCCATCTTCATCAGGCCATAAACTGATCACTGCGCAGTTTCCAGAACTTCTTCTGGCATCATACACCAAGAACCCTACTGCTCCGAATGAGCCATCCGGCCTAATCCAGGTCTGGAACTCGCACATGCCCTCTCGCCCTGAGTACATCTTCACCTCATCCTCCTCCGACATCACAGCTGCAAAGTTCTCCCCGTTCAACCCATATCTTATCCTTGCTGGCACTTACTCTGGTCAAATCCTCCTTTGGGACACTCGAAGCCGTGGCTCCCACTCAGTCCAGCGTACGCCTGTTGCAAGTTCCGCCGGTGCTCGAATACGAGGAGGCGGTGGGCACACCCATCCCGTCTACAGCATCGACGTCGTCGGAACCCAAAACGCCAACAACGTCATCAGCGTCAGCACAGACGGCACTATGTGCGCCTGGGCCGTGGACATGCTAGCCCAGCCGCAAGAATATCTCGACCTAATCACCCCTCCACCCTCAAAGACTGAAGAGCTCGCACCAATATGCATCTCCTTCCCCTCCTCCGACCCAACAACCTTCCTATGTGGAACAGAGGAAGGCACCATATACCAGTGTCACCGTTACGACCGCGCCGGCGCAAAAGCAGGCGTCGACAATAGGATAAGCTACAAAGGCCACACGGCACCCGTAATGTCTCTTTCCTTCCATCCTGCCCGTGGCCCGCTGGACTTGGGCGACCTATTTCTGTCCACATCGCTCGACTGGAGCGTCAAGCTGTGGCGAGCTCGCCCACCGAGCTCTGCAGCGACATCATCCAGCTCCGCGGACCAGCAGCTAGTCTCTCCGCTCATGGACTTCATCCGCGAGGATATAGTCTACGACGCTAAATGGTCGCCCGTGAAACCAGGCGTCTTTGCGTGCGTAGACGGCGCGGGGAGTCTGGAGATATGGGATATCAACGTCGATACCGAGATCCCTGTTACGAAGATCACGCCGAGTGAGTGGAGGGATAAGGATGGATTGGGGCTGTCGGGAGGCAAAGCGAGGAGTTTGAATAAGGTTGCTTGGGAGGGGCATGAGGGAAAGAGGGTTGCGGTGGGAGGGTTGGATGGTGTGGTGAGTGTGTTTGAGGTTGAGTCGGGGTTGGGTGGGAAGGAGGCGCTGAGGAAGGAGGAGTGGGGGGATGTGAGGAGGATGGTGAATAGGTTGGATGGGTTCGGTGGCGGCGGAGGTGGGATTGGTGGTGGGCTTAGGCGATAAATATTTCTTCATGTTTGGCGGTCCGAGCTTCGATATACGTTCTTGTGCGGCGAATACTGAATATTGCGCGTTCGGGGTTGTTTATCTGGCCGGCCAATGGTACTGTTCATGTTAGATCGAATTTGACGTCTATGACTATTCAATAAGATCTTGGTACAGTCAAAATGGAAGACACATATCATCAGAAGCTCCTACATAACATCGATCTTACTCATTGAGGATTGTACATAGTGCATAAGTCCAGCTGAAAAGAACGTGGGAGAAGTATCATAGCGTATTTGACAGATTCTCTAACCATACGGAAGCATTACGAATGTACCCTGCGGGGCTTAGTTAAGCTGGGAGGTACTAAAGCTTCAGATGCGTTCTAGGGTGTCGAGAGGCTTTTGTTCGCGCATTCTCGGAGATTGTTTCGCAACGTGAAGGGGTTTGAGTATGCCTTTTCCAGGTCCTAAGTTGGCCAACGACGCCAGCACATCATTGTCATTCCCGTCGCTTTTCACAGAGCTTGGCTACTTTACGCTCGCATTTGTAAGATTAGATAAATACTAAGGAGGAGCAAGGCGGTAGCTTGGTAAGCAAGTCATTGACCTATCAGGTATGTAATCCTCATCACACCAACTCGAATGCTGCCGAGTATTGCTCTCAATTAAATAAACATGCTTGACGAGGCAGAACTGTCTCGTAAGTCGTAACAGTGATGTGTGTGCAATGTCATGTGCGTGAGTTGCATTCTTAGGGGCCCTTCGTTTTTCTGCTCGTTATTGAGCTAATAGTCACATATATTGTCTTTATGGGTCTCGTGTTCATGGGTCGCGTCTCCATTGGGTCTGTCGTTTAAGTGTCTCCTTTTCATCAGTTTCGTTTCCATGGGTCTCGTATTATGAGCATTGATCGTCCCGCCCTCAAGATGATGGGCATATCTCGTGCTCACGAGCTGCGCCTGCCTAGGCCTTCATGTTCATACAGTCTCGTCTTCTTGGACCTCATCTTCATGGCTCTCAACTTCAAGGGCGTCTTACTTTAATAGCCTCGCCTTCAGGAGCCTCACCTTAAGGAGCCTCGCTTTCACAGGCGTCGTCCTCACTAGCCTCCTCGTCATAGTCATCGTCTTCATAAGCCTGATCATCGTCATCCTGTTCAGAAGCGTCGTCGTCATCATCCTCATCCTCATCAACTTCGTGTACACTCCCCGGCCTTGTCCCAGCTACCACGACGCCAATGCTTTCAAGTCGCCTCGTTTCTTCCTCATTCGGTGAGCGATCCAATTCACTCATCACTTTTTTCATTCGGTCGGCCCAGTGGCCTTCCATGAATTCCTGCAGTGATACTCCAAGCTCAGTGTACTTCACTTCGAACTCCACGAGTAGCTCCTCAAGCAGTTTCAGCATATCGCTTTCTTCCTCTCGGATCTCGTCGATTTCGGCTTTCGGATAGCGCTGATTTGTGCATTGTTCTCCGATATCAAGACAGCAAGTGTGAGATAATTCCAGTTTTTCAAAAGTCTCCAACCGTATCAACATGGGTGCAAGCCACTTCCACGCTTCATCCTGTGGTTCTAAAGACATGGTTACCCAGTAGGTTACTTGTGCTCTGATAAGGGCTGCTACAGATCTGTCATCGTTCGTTCTGGGGTAATACCAGGGCAAATCAACTTGCTTCAACAATGCAACCGCTGGAGTGCAGCCACGACTGGAGCAGGCACAGTGACACTGGTCCATGATCATCTGCGAAAATAGGTGCAGACTGGTACGACGAGAACCGTCACTAACGCTCTCACACAATTCGGCCAGCTCATTGAGTAGTTCTTCATTAAAAGTAAGTTCGTTGTAGATCCTTTGACCAACAGCGGCACAAACATAATGCGCGGCAGCGGCCGCTGAAACAAAGTTGTCGGGTTGGGGCCAATGAGGAAGTGCTGTCCGATAGATGTCGGCGCCCTTGGAGAGATACCATCGAGCAAGCTCAAGCAGGTTGCCTACTGAGGCCAGACAGGAAAGTCCCATGAGCGGGGTGAGACCTTCGTCATCAAATTCATCAATGTCACGAAAGCCTGCCTCATAGAGTTGTTTCGCTCGTGCTACGGGTGGCAATCGGCCAAACGAGCAGTGATGATAGATTGACGTGCGGCAACCTGGTATTGCTAAGGATGAGGGTATCGAGATGCCTGTTTCGACCAGTGCTGAATAGACATCGTATGCTTGGATGTCGAGAATCTTATCAGACGCTAAGCCAAGATCCCTCAGCGCCGCTTTCGACAATTTCGCTTCCGCTAGTGATAAAAGTCGTCGCCGTCTGTCCACCAAAGCAGGTATCAGCAGATTTGCAGCTTCGTCCGAGCCATGCCAAACAATTTCAAAAGTATCCCGGGAGTCCTGAGGACGGAAATATTGAAAAAGCGGGCATTTCGCCTCAATCATCAAGCGTATCGATTCAAGGGGTGAAGATTCGTGAGAAGCGTAGAAAAATGGCGATTGTCCAAAAAGGTCCGGCTGACTGACAAGGTATACCATACCTGCTTCCAGCAAAAGCTCAACACCACGTGGCCATGCAACAGACAAGTGGAGTGGTGTTTGCGATAGTAAATTGCGCTCGTGTAACGCATCACGCGTATGATTGAGGATCCGTTTTACTTCATTCTCTGACCTGCGCAAGATGGCCATGCTAAGAGTGCCGCATTGGTAAGCTGTAACTTGTTAACACAGCCCGTAGGCGACAGGGATAAGGCAACCAACCTTCTGGCATCCCATCAAATTTTGCCAGTAGTTTAGTGACAAAGGAGCCATAAAAAGGTGACAACGATGACAACGTGGCAGGGACGGTTAAAGGAAATTCGGCCCCCCGTTCGATCAACTCCAGAATCAACGATTCAAGATTTGGTGGCGCACCTGTCCGCTCGAATATAAAGAGAAACTGTGAAAGAGTATCGAGTAGGTGACTGGTGACGTCAGCTTCCAAAAAGGTTTCAGTTGGGTTCTTGGGTAAAGCAAATAACAGACAAGCACACCGCGCCTATTGTACACAAATTCTTCTGAACACGTGCATATCCAGATGCAGGCTGTCCTCCACATAGGGGACAAGGCAAAGTTTACAAGTGAATGTGTAGATGGCTGGCTTCAATACTCACCGCTGACGTCTACTATATTCATTCAACGGAACCCCGGCTGTTATAAGACTAAGAATTAATGCACGGCAACCCACAACGCATTTTTCAGTGATAACGCTGCGGTTCGACAAGCCGAAAGAGACCACACAATCAGCCACACTCTGCTGTTGGTCAGCGCATGATCGAGCAAGCAAACCTATATTACGACTCTGAAGGATATCCATAAGTGGTACGCCTGCAGCGTTGCGCCGTATCTTAGAAAAGACAACCAGTCCCTTGGTTCTTCTAAGCTGCGCTTGAACGAGGATTTGCAAACGAGAAGTTTTGCTCATCTTACACCCAGCTTTGAAGAGATGCAGGAGCCTTACTTGGAGTAAAGTTTGTCCGTCTTCGTTCATGTCTGTTGGAGAAGCTTGCCCATTCTGAAACAGCCGAAGGAGCTGCGCTAATGTTCGCTCGAAATATGCATACACCAAATCACTGGAGAAGTTGTTGGCTCGGAGTGCTTGCGTGCGCTCGTAGCTGAAGAGCGCAAATGCTGGAGAGTCATTCGGTACAACGGCACGAAAGCTCAGCATTGGACTAATGGATAGACCTCCAGCGCCTCTCGTGACAGTCATAGTAGCCTTAACCGCTTTCCGTAACCAGCGGCTATAGTACTTGAAGCTGAACTCCGATTCAAGGTATTCTTGGCTGGCATGGAAGTAAGGACAATCTGCATTATGAATTGAGGACTCGCGTCGGGAACGGAAGAGTGCCAGTGTCCCTTTTGAGTAGTACTCGACTTGTTGTCTTGTTCGTGCGGAGCAACTGCAGCGAGGTAGCAGTGATCCGACACCGAGATGGGACGCGGAAACTGGCGACACTCTATTGTTACGTAGTCTTGACCTTCCAGGAAACGCTGCTGCATTCTGATGCTGTCGAGCGTCGTCGCACATGATTCTGAGCGAGTCTGGCTTGGACATAATCCTCCCCCCGAACATATCCAGCAATAGGCGGACGTTCTCATCAATGTTCCTCACCGAGTCTTGTGTGATTCGACTCTGTATCAGAGCTGTTGATGAGACATCTTGGACTGCGCTGAGATGTTGCGTGACTACCTGCTGATTCGACATGATCACGTCAGTCGTCGTACGAACATGCCGCATGGTAAGGGCACCAGCTGCGGTATTATCGTAGACATCACCTAGGACATCACTAGTTGTTGCATTGTTAGTACTTATCGAGGCTTATAAATATGTGGGGGTAACGAACATCTCTAGAGTTTGATTTGCTATGATTACATTGCTTTCGAGCCCTTTAATTGTGTCGTCAAGATCTTTTAGAGTGCCTCGTTGAAAAGGGTACACGGCTTTTCGCGCTTGCTGCTTAACCCTGGTGGGAAAGCTGCTACTTGCTATAGCAGAAGTTGAAGTTTGAAATTTTTTCAGGAAGCTCTCAAGCCTGCGAATGCCAGCCCCACAAGCCATGATACATCGTTCGGCATTCTGAACGCTTGCCAGGTGCGTGTCATCAAGCTTTTTAGCTCTGTTATCCAAGATCTCAAGCGTGGCGCTGAGGCTCTGTAGTCTTTGGACAATGTTCTGCACCTCTTCATCTTGCGACTTCCAAGCGTCGCAATGGGTCACTAAACCCTGACAGACCGTCAAGCCAAGAGATATGACACCTACGGTGCTGCCAGCGACGGAAAACGGATCGGTCATATCGAGATACGATTACTTGTAGTCAAAAAGCTACCAGAGAAGTTCACAGTATTACTATCCTTCGACGAGCGAGCATTAGTGGAGGATAGGAGGGAATTGTGTCATGTTTTACGCCTGCGAGGCTGTGAGGCTGCGCAGCCTTGCAGGAACCCTACGGAGTGCATACTGTAGAAGTACTTAATCAATCGGAACTACCTAATCTCCCTGCAGATTACTATCTTGTCGGACTGTATCTATCTCCAAAGCGGCTCGGCCGCATGTATTTGGTACCCGGCTTACGAGTCCGCTGTGTTCTGGGCATGATGTGGGTGTTGTGCCGCCAAGGCTGCCTCCAGGCTACGATAGATTAGTCAGCGAGACACTGAACAACGCGTAAACAAAAGCGGTATCACGCAGTCACCCTCAAACTCCGCAAACCCAAGTTCCTCGCATGCTAACACAGCGACCATAAACAAAATGCAGGATCCCAATACCCCACCCCCTAAGCGTCGTAAGCCGAATCCTGAAGATCTACAAATTACTACCTGGAAGATGCAAGGCGCGATCGAATTCTGCAACAAAATGGGCCTGCAATGCTTCAAGCAAGACGTCTTCCGCGTGTTCGGTGTAAACCCCCGACTAGGCTACAGACTTCTCAAAGATGCCTCCACAAACCGACATCCCAGCCACGATTCACATAAGGAGGAGACACGCGGCAGGAAGCAGATCATCACCGAAGCCCAGATGAAAGAGATAGACAAGATCCTAGAAGAGGAGGCTCTCAACGGACGCGCGCTTACATGGGAGGAATTAGGTCAGAAAGCAGGCGTTCAGGCCTGCGGCCGGACTTTAAGGCGTGCCATAGGCACCCTGGACTTCCGGAAGTGCCTCACCTGCCCCCGAGGCTGGGTATCACCGCAAGCAGCGCAGAGGCGCGTGGAGTACGTACGCGCCATGCTGGAGCGGTACCCAGAGCCAACGGACTGGGACCGCGTACGATTTAGCGATGTGGTGCACTTTAGCTGTAGTGCTGAGGGCAAGCTGCGCATCATTCCGAAGCTTGGCCGGCGATACTGTTCGGATTGTACTCAGGATGCAGAGTCTGTTCCTAAGGCTCAAGAGGCGAAGAAGTACCACTGCTGGGTGGCAGTAGGATACAATTTCAAGTCGGCTATCTACTTCTACGACCCCGGCACCAGCAACGGCAGGATGTCGAAGGAGGTGTACATCAATCAGATCCTCGAGCCCATTGTAAAGCCATGGCTCAGTCGGGGCAACTTCATCTTGGAAGAGGACAATGAGTCAGGGCACGGTATCGGGCAGGCGGATATGGTCCGCGAATGGAAGAAGCAGCATGGCCTGCAGTCTTATTTCAACTGCCCTTCGTCTCCTGACCTTGCCCTAATCGAAGATTGTTGGCAGGTACCAAAGCAGTATATGCGAGAGAATCAGCACTGGGATGATGCGACGGCTAAATGCTTGATCTATGAAGCGTGGGCGGAGGTTTCACAGGAATACATCAATTGGCTTTGCAGATCAGTACCTGACAGGTTGCGAGCAATTCTACTTAGCGAAGGCCAGCTAACAGGCCGTTGATCGAAGTCGCTGCGTGGTGTGTTTTAGTGCGAGGATAGTGTCTACCGCGTGTGCGGGACGTAGGTATGCGCCTGGTCACGCTAGGTATACAAATTGTATTTGATGCTTTTCACGACCACATGAAACACACTATGCACAAGCAAGGCTAGCAAACTGAGCACAAGCTGCAGAAAGCATCCGTGATATGAGCCAAAGGACAAGCAAGCGTATAAAAAGCCTCGTTAAACACGAACATTCAACGCAGAGTGTAGCAATTATGCTGCAATCAAACATAACCTCTTCCGAACCAAGCAAGTTGCGTAAATGAGAAGACTATACAATGCAGGCGCTTAAGAAAACGCATACCACATAAGTTCCAAGCACAGTAGAAGCGAGGCCCAATTAGCCAGATCCAGAATTAAGAACGCCCAAGGGCCACTGAGGGCCAGACGCCGCCAACACCACGCTAAAAATACACAGTAAACGAACACAAAAGGAATCATTTGCGCCATAAGCTGGGACCAAACATGAAGGAGAACCTCCTCTTCTTGAGCACTCCGACAGGTAAGCGCGCAATACCACCAAGAGGTCCTCAGGGCGAAGGGCATTCAAGTGCGTATAGGCCGTACCCCACCGTCTCGATATCCAGTCCGGTCATACTGGCCCACAAAGCTAGAAGGCCTCGGCGTCTCATCAGGATCCCTCTCCTCATCATTTTCCGGAAAATTTAGGGACTTCTTAGGCGTAGCATCGACATCTACCTTCGGCGGCGCAGCGCCAGCATCCATGTCAAAACTCGCCAGCACGCCCTCACCCGCTTTCTTGGGGAAGATTTCTGGCGGACTTAACGCACTGGCCAGACTCTCCAGCTCCTCAGCGACTTTATCCTCCGTGATAGCGGGCGGCAGGGGATTGTGCAGACCGTCCGTGGCCGACATATCTTCGACGGTGTCGGACACTACGCTGCCCGAGCTGTTTGTCCTCATCATCTCCGTGCTTAGTTTCGATGTCCGTTTCCCTTTCGTCTGGTCACGAGCTTTTGGGCTGCGAGCGCGGACTTGCACATCACCTAGCTCCTCGTCTTCGTCGTCGCCGGAGTCGCCAGCTTCTTGACGGTCTTCTTCAGTGGACCTACGCTTGATTTGCGACTTCCCGGTTGATCCGTGTTTACGCCCTGATCGGGAGTCCAGCGCCGCGGGAGCCGAATGCTCAGTCCTGAGTCGAGGGAGAGGATGCGCAGTGGTCTTGGTAATGGGCTCCAAGACCTGCTCCTCCATTATACCCAGGCCACTGTAACTTGCTTCGCGCCATTCATCAGTGGGGTGACGGTTAATTATGACGGGAATGTCGTCGTTACGTGTGTCTGGATCACCGAGGAAGCTTGAACTGACTGAATCTTCTCGACTGGAGCCGCGGTAACTGCCAGGTGGTATCGCAGCGAAGGCAGATGATGTCGAGGACGGGCTTTCTTCTAGGCGCATTGATTCACGACGGAGGTTGGAAGGTGGCATGATTGGGATTTGAGCCGGAGTCCATCCGGGAGGGGGTGCTCTCCATTGACATAACCTGCTAATAACCTCAGTGAGTTTTGACGTTGTGGGCGGCTTCTCTATCAGTGCATCGAAGTGATGTGGCGCTTGAAGGTCCTTGAGATAGCCCGTAACGGCAACGATGGGAGTGTGAGAATTTGCGTTCCTTGTCTCGCGAATCATTCGTGCCACATCGGCGCCATTGATCTGAGGTAGCTTGAACTCCATTAATATGATGTCAAATTTGACTTCGCTCATTGCATAACGCATGGCTTCTGGGCCATTCTGCACTGAAATGGTTCGACAGCGGAGCTTTTCCAATAACTTTTCCATGACCAGTCTTGAAACCGGATGATCTTCGCATATAAGGACGTCCAAGGGTCTAAAAACTGGTCCATCGCTCATTGTGATTGCTGATAATCTGCGAGCACTTTGCCTCCGTTTCTGTACCCGTAGAAGAGCTTTCTGACGTGGATCCTCGTTGTCCGAGGATGATGGCGACACATCTAACGCCTGACTTCGTCGTTTGTAGTGGTACGGAACCAAGTCTTTCAACGTGTCGCTACCTTCATTAGACGCTTGAGACGCGTTGGATCCGACCGTGTGAGAGCGTGTCCTGGGCGACAGGCTGCTGCCGCTGGTCTGGCGAGCCGTGAAAACTCTTTCTGACGGTGCTGATGGCGTCTTAGCAAGCTTGATCGGTGACGATGCAGTCGAGGTTGTCTTAAAGCCACCGGGAAGCTTCGGAACCTCAAAGAAACTACCTGGCTGCAGTGAGCCGGAGTTCGAATGTGACAACGAAGATCCGCCACTTGATGTCTTTCTCCGCTCATGGTTTTGACCCGCACTGAACGATACCAGGAGTGGCGATGAAGGCTGTGACGCACGGCTGGGTGAGGAGTTGGTTTGGCTCAACATTGATGGCGACGCTGACCTATGGTGACCCCTGCTTGTGGTCAAGGCTCGTCTGAGAGGGACTGGGAAGACGGGGCTCCCTTCAAGTGAGGGAGCGGGTGAGTTTACTCCAGGTGAGACAATGGCCTGCGCCGACCTGCTTTGAGCTTGCATAGCCTCGGCGCGTAGTTTCTGTATAACGTCCTTGTTCGCCTTCTCAAGCACTGGCAAGTTCTTGAACGAGAAATTACCGAAATCATCCGCGACTACTGGCTCACTCAGCCGTCTACTTCTACCATCCCGCACATGTGGTGGGATATGCAGTGGCATCAAGCCCCTCTTGAGCGAGTTAGCGTTCACCTGGTTTCGCACCCGCGAAAGTGCATCATGCGGTCTGTCTGCATAGTCCGCTCCTGGGGTTAGGCCAGGTGAGGGGCCTTGGTCAGTAAACTCATCTGCTAGAGTCTGTAAGGTCGCGCCACGGCTATCAAAGTATTCCGTATTTTCAGGATCGTCAGACGCGGGGATAAACGATGCCTCGTCCTCTTTGAGCGTATCCCAGTTCACGTCGGCGAACCAAGTATGCTTCCGTATTTCTTCGCCGCCGCTTGCAAACTTCTCTTCGATGTTAGCGCCCAGCCTCCGGCGTGGTTCAGTACACATTAGCTGATTCATGAGGTCTTTGGCCTCCTGTGATACTGGGCATTCATCATCGCTTGGCCAGTGTATCTTCCGTGCGAGGATGTTTTCGAATACCTGATCCGGTGTCTCCGCGTGAAAAGGAGGATAACCATATAGACACTCAAACATGATACACCCAAGCGACCACCAGTCACTCATCTCGTCTTGGCCCACGCCGTTGATCGTCTCCGGGGCGAGATAGTCGGGTGTCCCGACAAATCTACGATTGGTGTCTTGGGGATCAAACAACGCCATAGGTGGGGGTAGGATACTCGGTAAATGCGGTGGCGTGCTGTTTTGTACTTGAGTTGATTGACTCAACGTCTGATGAAGTAGATAGGGGTCTGGAGATCCACCATCCTCACTATAAGCTTCTTCCTCGATTGGTGAGCGACTGCGCGTATAAGCAGCGCTGATCGGTTGCTCATCGGCCAAAGAGAACCTGCGGAACATCGCCGAAATTGCATCTGACTCTCCACTATCACTCCTATGCCCGGAAGTAGTTCTTGAAAGGTCCCTTGTTAGAGAAGGTTCACGACTGAGGCTGAAATACGAAGGCTGGCCGGCATCAGCAGCGAAAGCTGGCGTCAGGTTTGGTGTGTGTCCAGGAGAATGACTGCCTTGCAAATCAAAGGAGGCAGAACGCGAAGATGCGAGCGACAGCGCACGTGTAAAAGGTCCTTGTCTGAGGAGATCCGGGGGTGGTTCGTTTCCCTTACTGCTCTGGTGTCTTTTCTGACGTCCAACTAAGCCCATACGAGATAAGCCAAAGTCTGTCAGCTTGAGGTGGCCTTTCTGATCAATCAACAAATTGTCAGGCTTTAAGTCTCTATGCACTATGCCACGGCTGTGTAAATGCTCAACTCCCAAGACAACTTCGGCGATGTACTTCTTCATCCAGTCTTCAGGCAGACCACCTAAAACTTTGATGAGCGACGCTAGATCTCCACCGTTGAGATATTCCATAACCAGATAGAGATAGTCTTTGCTTGCGAATGTCCAGTAAAGCTTAGCGACAAAGTCACTTTCGCCCTGCCACATCATAATTGCCCTTTCTGCTTTAACATTGGTGACTTGGTTTTTGGCCACCATGTCCGCCTTCTTGAGAACCTTGATAGCATAGTAGTCACCAGTAGACTTCTTCTTCGACAGGTAAACGCTGCCGAAAGCTCCTTTGCTGATAGGCTTTATGATTTCAAAATCCTTGATTGAGACCGGCACAGCCCTTGGTTGAGGTGCAGTGATGGGATTGAAGCGTGGTGATAGTGGAATTCTCGATGGGTCCGAAAATGCCGCCGAAGACTGTCGCCTATGATGCCGTTGATTGAGTGGGGGCTGTGCTACAAGAAGAGGGGAGGAGAAGTCACTCGCCGCAAGCACTGGCGATAGTAGCGGAGACTGTACACTTTCCGTGCCGTCGCTCGGTATTCGTGATCTAGTTGTCCTTAAAGGAGACAGTGGAGGGCCCATATTTCGGGAGGGTGAAGTTTGTCTGCTTGACGACATGGCTCTGGGGAGGACGAGACTCCTCCGCATTTGCTCCCTAGACCTTCCATCTCCGAAGAGACCGAAATCTGACCCTGGCGAGCCGGGACGGCGCTGGCCTGACAGAATGGATGATCGTACGCTTCCATCGCTTTCACCCCCAAAATCACTCTCTAGGTGCATGGAAGTACGCTTACTTCGAGATGCTATGCTTGCAGCCCCTCCGTAAGACTTTGGTGTCGGACAACCTCTTGGGCTGCTGGATCGACTGGACGAAGCGGCTGCAGATGATATCCGTCGATTAAGGGTAGGATCAGAGGAGTTTCGAAGGGCCAATGCCATTGCACTTGGTCCATCAAATGAGCCCCGGAAGAAAGGCTCTTCGGCTTGAAACGGAGCCTGCTCCTGCTCGACTTGGTCTGGAGGCGCAGAACTCTCATCGCTAGAATCGCTTATGTCTCCAGCAGTAACACGCGCCGCTTTGCGAAGTGCGGCGTCTATGCACTCTTGTACCATGATGTCAAACTCGCACCGAATTCTCTCCGAGTACTCCAATATTCTTCGATGACGTATCACCGCCTCCACCTTGGCCTTACAAAGCCTATTGGTATCATCACAAAGCGCTGCAAGCCCCTGCTCCTGCTCCAGTGTGCCAGTACTCGGAGAGTGCCACTGAAGAACCTGGGTAATGCGACTTTCGGATTGAGGGGATTGAGTTCTGAATTCTGCAGTCGAGGAGCAAATAGTATCTTTGATACTTGGTAAGTTTATTTCCAACGCGGTGTCACACAGATCCAGTACCAGCTCTACAATCCTTGCTAAAGGACGACGAACCACGAAGGAGCGTGTACGCTGATGGCCGATGCTAGAAGCGGAAGTCGTCCGGGATAACAAAGGCGGAGAAGCTGGAGATGCCCTTCCAGACGAAGGGCCCGAGGACGGTGCCGACAGAGACCCGATTGCCATGCCTTTGTACTGTGCTTGTTGCGCATTACTTGGGGCATTGTCGCCTGTTAGAGGCAGCTGCTGCCGCGTCTGTAACTCTAACGCATCGAGCACCTTGACGATGGCGTTCCGATGTTCCGTGAGTGTTTCTTGTGTCATTTGGACTTCCATTTCGGCTCGATGCTCCTGCAGGCACAGTTCCGTATGTTTCTCAAACCACCATGGCGAGATTTGACGCTCGCAGATACGACATAGGACGGGGAGGGGCGGTGGATGATTGGCAGGATCGTTCGCGCCAACCTCGGCCAGAGCCGTAAGATATTGAGCCAGCATTTCGGACCCAATGCCTAGCGATTCGACGAGCACCGCGGGAAGGTCAATTGTTACTTCTCGTTGAATGGATGGTCTGATCATCCACATCGTCTGCCAGTCTGTAAGCAAAGTACAAAACGATATAGAGTCTGAGACATACATGGCTATTGCCGCCAGACGAGCGGTCGTACACCATAATACCCTGCGCTTCAAGGTTGAGGACATGGTCTGACTCTGCCGGAGTCTCTCTCACGCCAAGCTCATTATCCTCACCGTGTGTGGAGGGCTGCGGCCTGGGCTTGAGTACTGAGGAGGGGCCCACAGGAATGGAGAAGCGTATGATGTGACTTCTTGAATCATCTTTCTTCATGTGTTCTACTGTGTCCGCGAAGGCCGCCTTATTCTCAACGAGTAACTCGGCAATTGATTTGCCCTGTACGGAAGCTGGATTTGTCCCTACCACGTCCTGCCATGACGGGCTGACCCATCTGATGGTACCGTCGAGGTTGAGATCCAAAATGACGTTGAGTGTCTGTTCAGCTGCCTGTTTGAGGTCTTCCCGTTCTGCACGAATGTCCATACTGACGGTACGTTCCATCGGTACTCTTCTCACGTCCTCCACAGCCGCCTGTTCCTTTAGAGCCGTGACCACGGGCGGTATTAGCACTGTCCCTGTGTCTTCCTCCGCCATTGTGACCAGCAGAACTTAGCATCAACCATCCAACGGTGGCCTTCTACTTCTCGTAGTCCAAGCAGGCCGCCCGAAGGCCTGCCCTCTACTGCGTCCCGAAGCATGAAGGCAGCATCGTGGCCCAAGGTGGCGATGGACCTGCGAGGAAGCGTCGGCTGTTGCTGGACCTTCACCGACTTCTTTGAGGAGGAGCTGCTGCTAGTGCGTGAAATCGGCCGAGGGCGACCGACGCAACATGTAGGTACCTATGCCTTCAGCACCAGACTCAACATAGATTTCTAAGAGTATGCGTTTGTCAATGAGAAGTGAGGGCCACGGTAGAGCATATGCTGGTTTGTATAGTCGGCGTCCGAGGGTTTATTTAAATTCTTTGTGCAAGTTGTGTTTACTGGACGCTTTGAATGAGGCAGATGATGAGCGGGGTGAAATGCTCTCGGCTAAAATTGCTGCCGTGCACGTGTTGAAGATCCAGGGTCTTCACGCACGCCAGTTGTTTCATCTTCAATGCCATCCGATCCAAGGATCCAATTGGGCACCATGAGCAAGCCCTCCATTTCGACCTAGATACAGATGCCAAAGTCACCACAGCGGAAAAGTCTTCAAACTACCTACAGTGACCGCTGTCCATGACTGATGGCGTCAGGGCCACGTCGAGACTGCCTGCAACGGCTTTCGCAGGGGTTTCTCCATCGCCTATATTATCCATGAAATTCCAGCCGAACCCATTCCTTAGGAGCGGTACAATGACGCACGTCGAGGTCGAAGGTACCTATGTTTCTACAAGGAACAAAGCTTCTGCTTTCCAATGCCTGGTGTTGATGCTTGTGACTGAGAAGGCGTGCCCCCAGCTGACGATCTTCTTTCATCAATTAACTCATGGAGAAGGCTACCGGCGAAGTATCACTGCTTGCGCGAGAGTTTGGCAAATAGAGTCCGCATAAAGGGATGAAGACTTTCACCGTCCGCCCGTCAACTCGTTAACTCGGGTATCGAGCTGTAGTCCCACTGACTATGCGAAGCAGCTGCTGGTAGGTCTCAGAGCGGTAATGCCACTGGCTCTCTAAGCAGCTCCTGCATGTAACGCGAGTTCATTCCGTGAATGCTCTGAGCTTGGAGATCTCATCTAGGAGTTCTTGCAAGTCGACATCGGTGATTTTGTGTGTAAGAGAAGGAATAAGTGTTTTGGCTTCTTCCGCACTCTCACAGCACAGAGAGCCTGCATACACGTCAACTGTCTTGATTCAAGTGCTTGTTGCAACGCCTGAGCTTGTGCTCCGCGGTGTCTATAGGCTTACCTAGCTGTGACCTCTCGAAAGGCGCTAGCTCTGCATGCGCAGCAAGCAGCCGCTCCACCGCCTCAATATTCTCTTTTTGCTTGAAACGTGCAAAGATATCTAAGTAGTCTTGGGTTTTTACAAGCGTCCTGCGTTGCACAGGTGGCGTTTAGTTTGCCTTTCCTTATGCCCGTTTACTACAGTCTGAACCGAGAGGAAACTTACTCGGTCTCTTCAACCTTTCCTCCCCGTGTCTTCCTCCGGTGATCCATAACTGCATTGATTAGAAGACGCGCTTCGGACAGCGAGAGAGTCGGGACGCCTGAGAACTCTCCAAGTCTAAGCTCTTGGCCTGCTTCTTCGTCGCCTGCCGGTCTCTCACGCATTCGAGATGTCGGCTCGTAGATCGGCATGTTAGATGCCTATACAAGCAGGAGATAGGAGATCTCGTGGCGATTCTTCCCTAGGCCAAGATTTTGATGGCTGGACTGCCGGGTAGAGTACTAAGTGCGCTGAAGTGCTGAAGGCCGTGAACGCACCACAGACGCTTTTGTCCGAAAGGTAGCTTTTTAGACGGTAAATCTGCTACTGTTAACTATTGGTGTTGATGTGGTGATTGAAGTGGATGACCAATGGTCTATTTTGGGTAACATAAGGGAGCTTACTCATGCCTTACTGTAACTTATGCTACATTGGGCTCTGGTAGCTTGCATGGGCCTAACAGACATCCCATCAACACACAAACCTCAAAGAAGACCGCATCGGAGTTGTTGTATCTAACGGTATAACACGCTTGCGAAATTCACGACTCTTCGTTTCCAATAGTAGCGGCCTGCGCAGAGCACCAGGCATATTGCGACCTCGTTGTCAAGTCTTCTCCTACAACAACCGGGCACGTCTCCTCTCGGTTGGCCGAATCAAATGCAATTCCGGCATTCGACATCGCTGCGGAACTTTGCAAAAGGTTAAATCCTCGTGTCGCGTCAAGGCAATTGACATTCGGCTACTTGAATGAAGCTGAGTTCATCAAACAACGGCTGCCCGACGTTTCTAAAACTGCCCGCGCCCAACCCTGGATCTTCTGTTTCGGGTGTCACAGGGTTCGTCTACCAGAGGTCGAATTTCACTTGCTGTCTCTACGACGACACACCCAAAACGAAGATTCGAGTCAAGCATACTCTCATTTCAGTCGATCCCGCCTAAGCTTCGAACTGTCACACTCCTTAAACTGTCACACTCCGCAAACTCGATCCACATCCGGAAGCCAAAGAGCCGCCTAATCATTCCTTACGACGCCTCCGTGATTTCCAGTCCTCTACATCCTCGGTGGTGTACTTCCGAAGCTTTGATGGTTGCGGCGCCTCGCTCTTTACTTAGGGGTGCACCCGTTTTCGAACCTTTCCGTCGCTGTAACCGACACGTTGACGCTCGACGAGGGTTGCAGTTTGGTGGGCACACAAACTCTGGCAAGAGGAGGCGGTAGTTCTGTGGTATTGCGAGTTCCTACAATGGGCGCTGCAGTCGAGGGTCGTGCTTCGTTAGATGGCCGGAGCTTGGCAGCGAGCCCTAACCCAGAAACAGACGTACGGTCAGAGCAACACCACGATAATACCTATCCCGCGAGAATAATACCACACGATGATGGGCATGCGCATGGGGGGGGCTCCGACACTACCGGGGCAGCGTCTCTGGAATCGCACAATCAAAGGCCTCCCGACCAACTGCCCCTTCATCATATCATGCATTTCGGTGGCCCGCCGGCGGATACTTCAGGTCAACCTACAGCGAGAGAGCGGCAGCACAGAGATAAAGTCAACGGGAGCCACAGAGGAAGCGTAGTTCCGAGGATTTGCGGGAAGTGTAGTGGCAGCCTGACAGGCCAGTTCGTCCGAGCGCTTGGGGACACGTATCACTTGGACTGTTTTACCTGTAATGTCAGTGTATTAGGACAACTTTCCATTCTCCAATACTGATCGACGCTTTTAGGATTGCGGCAAGATTGTCGCCTCAAAGTTCTTCCCTATTCCAGATCAACCACCGAACCAGGTCCCATTGTGCGAAACCGACTATTTCAGACGGCTAGATTTGTTGTGCTACGCATGTGGCGCTGCCCTTCGCGGTTCCTACATAACTGCTTTGAATAGGAAGTATCACATTGAGCACTTCACCTGCTCGGTTTGTCCAACGGTATTTGGAGCACAGGATAGCTATTACGAGCATGAAGGGAACGTCTACTGCCATTATCACTATTCCACCAGATTTGCACAGAAGTGCAATGGCTGTCAAACTGCTATACTGAAGCAGTTTGTGGAGATCTTCAGGAACGGCCAAAACCAGCATTGGCATCCGGAATGCTATATGATCCACAAGTACTGGAATGTGCGTCTTCACTCGACAGGGCAGGTTGTTGCCAAGCAGATACCCGAGGAAGAGGAAGCTTCCCAAGAGGTGCGAAAGATGGTACGCTCACAGGAGGAGAAGGTGGAAGACAAGGTACTTTGGATTTGGCGTACATTATCCTCATACGAGGAGAAATCGGCAACCTGTATCTCCGACATGCTTCTACATGTGAGCAATGGCGCTTACGTGGATGGAGTAATGGCTGCAAGGCGGTTCATCTCGCATGTCGAGCTGCTGTTTACTGCAGCAGATGATCTCGAGCAGCTCTTTATGGCGAAAACTGGCAAAGGTAGCAACCCCACACTAGCGTGAAGTACAAGACACTAAGCGTTGACTAGGCTTGTCTTATTCTCGGGAAGCCAAGCTTCTGTGCAAGAAGGTAGTGGCCTTCTTTGCCCTTCTGGCCGAGTCCCAAGGGACAGGTGTTCGGAGATTAGGGGTAACTCAGGAACTGTTGTCTTTGGTCACTGGTCTGGCTCACTATCTGAAACTTCTGATCCGGATTTGCTTGCAAGGCTCCTTGAAGCTTGAACGAGAGACAGGCGACGATGCCGACTTACACAGATTCCTTGATGAGATTAATCGCCTTGACAAGAAATTGGAAGCAGAGGCCACTGCGGAACAGCGCGATTTAGCTGGGTATATTCTCAAGTCTGCCGACACATGTCCGGTGTGTGATAGACCAGTCGAGGACAGGTGTAACAAGGTAATGCAGAGAGTACTGCATGTTGATTGTACGGTTTGCCAGAGCTGCAACAGGAATCTCAACCACGAGCTGGAAGACGCCACTTGGAGCGAGGAAGAGCAGAACGTCTTGTGCGCTGGCTGTTCCCGAAGCTCTGCCGGCGCACACAGCGGGTTCCAGCGGATCACGAGGTTGCAACAGTATATTCATCTTTTGAAGGTGGCTCATGCAAGGCTGCTTGCAACTCTGCGCTCAAGCGGGGCGCTTCCGCATACCTCCGGTCAGTCTCGAGATTTTCATATCATGTGCAAGCAAAGACTCACGGATCCTAGATGATCCAAATCTGATGGACTATGATTCAAACTCGGGTCACCGGGTCTCTCCTAACAAGGCGGATTTGGATCCTCCGCTGCTTCGATCAGGCACTCGCTCAAAGTCTTATGCCGGGGGAAGCTCAACTGCGGGGCAACAAGAGTCATTGTACGAGCAAACTTTGGGCGATGTGCGCCGTCTGCGATCGACTCGGATGAGTCAACGCCTCTCGACAACTAACAAGCGAGCGTCAAGAGTAATAGAGGGGTCAAAACCTGCGCCGAAGCCGTCAGAGTTGGCTGGCGGTCAAAGTTCCCCTTCGCGGAATCAAGTGCTTCAAATTGTACAGGACAGGGACCTTAATGGCGACTCATCTCATCAGCTTACCTTTGGCAACCAGGACTCGATTACCCTAGACGACATACCAAGAATTGTGGCTGCTGAACAAGCTCGAGAGCAGCGACCTAATGCTTACAGGCATGCTCGGGCCAACCTGTTCACGTCAGAACCTAAGGCCAAGCTTGTTGACGGTCATCAGCGAGATCTATCCAGTGGGCTGGATCAAGAAAAGTACGGTGGTGAAGTCCATCGTCCCAAGAAGTATTTTTCTGAACTTACAGCTCTGGAGTATTTTATTGTGCGTCATGTCGCGGTTTTATCCATGGAATCTTTGCTGGAAGGTTATTTCAACCAGGAAGAGTTACTGGATCTGATCGAAACCCGAAAACCAACCTTCTGGGGCAAATTTAGCAAAGCATTCAAGAATGAAGGAAAGAAGTCCGGGAGAAAGAAGGGCGTTTTTGGGGTCAGCCTAGAGCAAATTGTTGAAAAGGACGGTGCAGAATCCACCGATGGAATCGGACCTGGTCGCCTCAGGATACCGGCTCTTGTCCAGGATGCCCTGTCTGCCATGCGGACGATGGACATGTCAGTTGAGGGAGTGTTCCGGAAGAACGGCAACATCCGTCGATTGAAAGAGCTTGCTGAAGAGATTGATGCGAAAGGGAGCGATGCTGTCGATTTGAACAAAGAGCATCCCGTCCAAGTAGCTGCTTTGCTGAAGAAATTCTTAAGAGAGCTGCCTGATCCTGTCCTAACATTCAAGCTACATAAGCTATACATTACATCACAAAGTAAGCGATTCTCCATGTTTATGGTACTGTATAACTTCTCTAAAATTGTTAAATTGCAGGAATCGCAGATGAGGAATGTCGCCGCAGAGTGTTGCATCTGACATGCTGTTTGCTGCCGAAGACCCACCGCGACACTATGGAAGTACTCTTCTCGTTCTTGAACTGGGTTTCTTCGTTCTCCCAAGTCGACGAAGAATCGGGGAGCAAGATGGACATTCATAACTTAGCTACAGTCATCACTCCGAACATCCTCTTCTCAAATAGCGAAACGATGGGCGTTGACGACAGCTTCCTAGCGATAGAAGCCGTGCACTCTTTGATAGAATGTAATGAAGCCATGTGCGAGGTAAGTAGATGTCAATAAATCAGAAGTAACATTGTCTGCGAGCTAACGCCCATGTAGGTGCCGGAAGACATTCAGTCTATTCTCAACGATCCAACTCTCTTCAGTGGTAACGCCGACTTAACCACGAAAGAAATACTTAAACGCTATGGTTCAGGCAGACCTCCCCAGCCCACGCCCGCTGCCACGGATCCCTCCGCTATGCGGTCGAGGGAAGGCCGTCCATCCGCTCCGATTGTCCAGCGCGTTGATACCGACCCACATCAGGCATATGCCTCTCAGAACGAGAGTTCAGTACGGCATGTCCAGGGGCCAGGGATGTCAAATGGAACACACTCCTACACGCCGATGCAGGAGCAATATGACTTCCCTTCGCCGAACATGCCATACGGACATCGGAGAGGATCATCTGAGAATATCGGTGGCAGCCCTGTACGACACAACTATCGGAGTTCTATGGGGCGGCAACAGGGTCAGCTTGGTGTGACAGGGGCATAGTGTTATCCGCCTTGTCACGCAGCAGTTTCCTCTTCATTTCTCCGACGGCGCCACAGCCTTCCTGAATCGTCGGCACGGAAAGCGTCAAACTTTTTACTATTTCTTCACGGCAAATCAGGATGGGTTGTTATATTGAGGCATCTCTTTCTACTCAGTTCGAGAGGACTTTATGAATTTCTTTCTCACTCGTCACCGGCGTTCCGGTTGACAACACACCCCGTAGGCGACATTCGTGGAGTTATTGAGCGTTTCTGAAGCGGTTCCCTGTTTTTCAATTCGCCTCCAAATTGGAAACGGAGATGGCGTTCATGTATGAGTACGATTAACTGTTTGCTTCTTGCATCACTGAGCGTGGTTTTGGCGATTTGTTTGAGTAAAGTGAGCATAGGGTAGACGGCGTACAAAATTACAGCTGTCGAGTGCCCAGAGATGAATCCTCTATATGTTTGCTATGCACAGCCGTAACGTGAATTGCCAGCTCTGATGCTGACACTTTAATGCTTTCGATCTGATACTGCGGCCCAACGTCCATTACTTCCAATCACGGAACTCCGAGAACCTTGAACCCTTACGCACTTCTCAGTACTCAAGTCAACCCTAGAAGCAACGATATCTACCTAATCCTACAATGCAACAACCACCTTTAGCATCTTCATCTCATAAAGATGATCTACTGCAAAACATTTCGCCTGAAGAGTTACAAACTCTGAAGACCAAATGTATAGAGGCTAAAGCCGCCGCATATTGTAGGTTAACTTCCAGTTTGTGATCCGAATCGTAGAGATTAAGATTAGTGGCAAAACGAAGCAATACTGCAAGGGTCTCAGAAAGTGTTGAGTATCTCGTCGACCTGAGCGTCATACTCAGTACTGTCTCCGCAAATTTAATGCACTCCTTTCTCTGTACTCCGTTTGGCCAAATCTATCTACCTCTGCCCGCCTTTTGCTATTGACTTACTCTCTGTTGTGCGCATCGCTGCTATCTGCAAGATTGAAATAACTTTTCAAGTTCCACACGCAATTATCTGGACCCTCTGATTCCCCCTTTCCTCCTACCTATCACCCGCCTTCCATAGCCATAGACTTACCACAAAGGGATAGGTCCCTACTCCAACTTCCGCGTCGGAGCCGTCCTCCTAACAACTTCAGGCCACTACATACTGGGCGCCAACGTAGAGAATGCGGCATACCCCTCGGGATCGTGCGCAGAGAGGGTTGCGCTGGGGACTGCAGTTGTGGGCGGTGCACGACTGTAAGTAGCATCTCCCTCTGAATCTTGTTAGATTTGCAGAGTGGACGCCTTGGGAAGTAAGATAGGCATGTTAAATGCATGGTCATGTTGAATCCCTGTAGAAAAGTCTAAGGGACGATTCAAGAATGATACTGCGATGTGCTTCAGAAGATCATGCAACTTCCCTCTGCGGAAGAAGAGAACATTGCACGTGAGCGGCTTGAGCTACAGCCACGAGAAGCATTTACCGCTCAAAAAAAGCATCTATTGGTCAAGAGCTTGAAGATAAAGCTATGGTTGGGTTATATCCGAAAACGACCAAGCGCTTCCAAGCTATCTGCATTCCTTTGCTTGGTCAATAGTGCTACGCTAACCCTCTATTCTCCATGTAGAGGTGACTTCAAAGCTCTAGCAGTAGCAACAGACATAAGTCCGGCGGCTAGCCCTTGCGGCATGTGTCGGCAAGCGTTACGAGAGTTCTGCGAGGTTAGGATTTCTTCACCCCTCCTTTCTTGCCCTTCCCATCTTTCAACCCCGGTGGTCTTCCCAGGGACGGTGCAACACCAAAAGGAATAGATGAGAAGGAACATACCAAGAAGCATTGAGTATTGTACTAACTACTACCTGGCAGCCTTCAATGCCAGTGCTTATGTACGATAAGGACGGCGAGTATACCGTCATGAGCATGGGAGAGGTTCGTCTTCATTTCATACTAGGTTCTTCTTTACCTCCTTCATTATCCGGCGCGCCGAGAACCGAAGACAGAACATTATGCAGGTGCTCGACTTATATTCAAGGTCTATGTCGTGACTGTGATAGTACTAGGCTGAGACATTAAATGGCAGCTCCTCCCACACTCCTTCGGTCCCCAAGCGCTGCCTAAACCTGGAGAGATAGCGAATCAAACGAGGTAATGCTGGGTACAAATATCACGGTATAGGCAAAGCAAATGATAATATGGCCCCGAGGGCTTAGTTGTGCACAATGCAGCGCTTCGACGAAGCTGTTTATTTACTTTACTGTGTTCTCCCTATGTCACGAAGCTTTTTTCAGGTCGTTCTCGTGCTCAGTGTGAAGGTTGGCCTCAGCAGGTGCTGCTTGACCCCTCCTTGTTTTTCGGGCTCGAGCTTCTAGTCAGCGGCCTGTGGATCGCGAGTTGGTTATGATTTGGATGAACGTTCGCATCATTCAGGACTTGAGTAGTGTTGCTCGGTCGGGCCGGTCCGAAGCACGTGTTATTCCGTCATAAGCTCAGTAGGCACTTTTTGAAATCAACCAGAGATCCTTCTTCACCATTGCTCATCACAATAACTTAACATACTTCCACCTGATGGCCTGGAAATCTTGCAAGCTTTCAGACTTCAAGATACTTCATCTGTCCGAGAAAACAATCTCCACCAATGGGTTCAGCAACGGGTGAAAGTTCCGTTAGCAGCAACGGCACATCAACTCTTAGATATAGTATGTATACTTCAAGAAGCCCTTTATGACCATGGCTATGCTAATTCCAGAATAGAACGCATATCATCGCAACCTGAGAACCCATTAGCAGCTCTGATACCCGATCAGACCATCGCCATCATCCCCTCCTATACCCTCGAGTCCGGGGTCACACTATACAATGTTCCCTTGGCCTACAGCACGCGTGGAAAGCTGTCACCAAATAGAGACAATGCCATGGTCATCTGCCATGCCTTGACTGGAAGTGCCGATGTTGGCGATTGGTGGGGCCCGTTACTTGGAGGGCCCGGAAGAGCGTTCGATACAAGCAGATTTTTCGTCGTATGCATCAACAGCTTGGGCAGCCCGTACGGGAGCGCAAGTCCCATGACGTACAAAGATGGCGATTCAGACAAGGGACCATATGGTCCTGAGTTTCCGCTTACGACTGTCCGGGACGATGTGGGTATTTTCAAGCTGCTGTTGGACGACCTTGGAGTGCGCCAGATCGCCACAGTCATCGGCGGATCTATGGGCGGTATGCTGGTACTCGAGTTCGCATTTTTTGGCAGAGACTATGTGCGCTCCATCGTCCCTATGGCTACATCCGCTCGACACAGTGCTTGGTGTATAAGTTGGGGCGAGGCACAGCGGCAGAGCATCTACAGCGATCCTAAATACGACGATGGCTACTATTCGTTCGACGATCCACCAGCGACTGGTCTAGGCGCTGCACGTATGGCAGCACTATTGACGTACCGAAGCCGAGACTCGTTTGAGTCTCGGTTTGGGCGAAATGCTCCAAATCCATCACGGCAGCAGAACATCAACGGAGAGCACCGCGTGTCGACTCCAGACCACGAGCATTGGGCGATCCACAACGAGGGTCACCGAAACGCACGCGCGCCACGGTCAGCTTGGTGGAGCAACTCGCCTTCGTCATCTCCACCCAACGAATCTTCTTCCACTGCGAAGAACTCCGCTCCCACCATCTCCGACTCGGCGATCCTTGGGCTCCCAGCACTGGTCGATCCTCAATTCCACGGCGCCACACCGTTCCAGCCAGAAGAAACACCGGGATCTAAACCCCGCAACCGACACACGACCTACTTCTCCGCGCAATCCTACCTCCGCTACCAAGCGCAGAAATTCAACAAGCGCTTCGACGCCAACTGCTACATCTCCATAACCCGCAAGCTCGACACGCACGACATCTCCCGCCACCGCGTGCCGCCCTCCTCGCCCGATCCCGTTGCCGCTGCCCTTGCGCTCATCGAACAGCCTACGTTGGTTCTGGGGATCGAGTCAGATGGCCTCTTCACGTTTGCCGAGCAGCAGGAGATCGCGCGCTCGATACCGAATGCGAAGCTGGAGAAGATTGACAGCACGGAGGGACATGATGCGTTCTTGTTGCAGTTTGAGCAGGTTAATAGGTACATTTTGGCGTTCTTGAACGAAGTGCTGCCGGATATCATGGGAAGGACTCCAGAGGAGGCGGAGGCTGTGGATGGTGAGCAGGGCGGGGTGGGGAAGATGACGAAGAGTAGTACGTTTGGTGAGGCGGAGGTGGAGGATATCACTGCTTGGTAGGATAGAGTCGGATACTATCACAGCAATAGAATTTACTTAGAGTGCCGTGCTTCCGTGACGGGATATCTTTCTTAAATAAACTAAACGGACGCGGACTGAAAGCTGCAAAGTACCTCCACTCTTAGCCCCGGGCAACAACAGGATGTCTAAAACTCGACCGGCTCCGGGGTGTCTTAAAAACATATCCCACAAACTTGCCGGTATCATATAGACCAGCCAGACTTTCTAGGCAATTGACGTCTGACCTTGCGAAGGAATGGAAGTCTTCGGTAGGATGGGCTTCGATCTGGTCAGATGAACACTGAGACGAGAGGCATGAAAGTGTTTGGCTGGGCTTAGGCATTGAAAAAATACAGCCGTGACAGAGAACGTCTCCATGATTAGAGAACCACGCTTTTTAACTAGCCAAAATGGGGAAGGCACTAATCCCCGGGCCTATGGGTCAAACACTATACCTAACCGTCAGAAGAGTGGGTTGGTTCCCTCGTTTAGAGCAAAAACACAAATAAAGTAAGTGGTTTCCCAACCCGTGCACCCCTAGTAAATACAACGTGGTAGGGTTGGGCGGTGAGCTTTTCTTTTGCTTGCTTTTAATCGAATTCTTGTCTGACCTTGTTGTTGTTGGAGCTGTCAAGGGGTTTTACAGGTGGTTGTTGCTGTGGGAATGTGTTTCTGATAGATGGTTGGTGAGCCATTTCGCCACGATCAGGCATTGTGGTGCGCCATTTTGTTTATATTGTGACATTAAAATAGCTATCGGAACGTGCCCTTAAACAGGTATCAAAGGCCTCGTAAACGGACTGTTGCCAGGACAATGGAGTCCGAAGCAAGTGCAAGTAACAGAAAATAGAAGTGTAGATTTTATAAAGGTCAATAGTCGTCAAATTCGATTTCAATCATAAATATGACGTGTTCATGTGGGCAAGCTGTATCAGACACACTTGTACGTTCGTTGGCAGTTTCACTTTGTTGAGTAATTCTCTGCCGGTTGAAGTAATTGATCACAACGAACGTGTCTTCACGCATGGTATCCATAGCATTTCTCATTTCGTTGCTCTACTTCTTGCTTTTCCGTTAATGTGTGGGTCTATATGTTAGAGACTCGTTCATGATACTGCTTTTGATCCGAGAGCGACTTTATGTACTTTTACGACTACAAGAAACTGCATTTGAAGAACGGAAGAGCAAGTATAGTGGTGGTGCTGATCAGAGTTTGAAACGCCATGTGTTCTGATCGCAATTAGGCAGCGCCCCTGCAGTTGCCTCGAATCACTGAATGAATGCTGGCACATAGAGGATGGGAGTGAAGTTCACTGTCTCCCATTCCTGGATCTGAATGGGGAAGTCCTCGATACTAAACGGGGACCGTCAATGGATTCATCATCGTAGTTCCGCCGTCGACAACGAGATTAGCACCCGTGATATAGCTACTGAAGCCGGATGCCAGGAAACCCGCTACTCTGCCTACTTCGGTTGGTAGACCGGCTCGTTCGAGCCCTATGTGTCGCTTCTGTACCTGCGGACAATCAGCAAGAAAACCTTAACTTGGCAAATGATCCTGACTAACCTCCGCAGACTGAAGACTCGATGGAGGTAGTTGGGCGCTCATGCCGCGCTTGTCAAACTGTATAGGGTTAGTGACTGTGAAACACTTGAACATGTGGTTCTGTCAAACTTACCTGCGCAAGGTCCACCCCGACATCTATCTGGCCAGGAGAAATGCAGTTGATGCGGATGCCGGTACCTGAAGATGAATGTGAGCAAGAGTCGACACTAAAGCCATATGTGATGCCTACCTTTGAGGGTCGCTACTCCGGCGCGAACCACGCCCAACGCAGCATGAGAGCTCATCGTAAAACATGGTCCCCAACAGCCTAGCCACGTCAGCATCATGGGTCGCCATCTTTTACATGGCACGAAGCCAGGTAGCTCTCACCTCCGTATGTGCTAGCAACAGAACTGACCACGACTATACTCCCGTACGCTTGATCCTTTGGAGCTGCATTCGGATAGTTGCCCTTCGGCGTTGTCTTGACCATTGCCGGCGGCGCGTACTTCAACGCGTAGAACGGTGCCATCGCGTTTGCCTCGTAACATTTCCGCAGATCGTCAGGAGTGGTCTCAGCAATGGATGGCGGGCCAAGGAGGCCAGAGCTTGTAACCCATACATCTAGTCTACCATATATTAGTTTCCCGGATCATTGCCCAGGGACAACGCCCTCCGTACCTGCCCCAATTGTTCAGGACTTCGTCTATCAATCCTAGCGTGTCCTCCTCATTTGCAATTTTGTATGGATAACCGATGACTTTGGTGTTTGGATATAGCTGATTGACCTCGTCGGCTAATGCTGTGTAATTTTCCGTGGGAGACAATGAGCATGCTGCATACAAATTCAGTCCCAGAGGTCAGTCAAACTTCGCAGGATCCAGCCTAGAACGAGAGAATTGCATACCGTAGATGCAGGCAGCTCCATGTGCTGAGTGATCTTAGCGGGGATATTGCGCTATGATGCGGATGTCCATCGACACACCAGCGAGCTCCAGCGTAATTGCTTTGCCTACGGGCTGAGTTGCGCCGGTCACCACACAGACAAAGCCATACTGACCGAATGTCAGCCAAAGCTAATATGCTGAGGTAGCCTCGACGTACAAGTTTGCCATCAGGCCGGTAAGGCGAGAAGTACTCGGAGTCTACATTGCCAGACTTGCACTCGCCGTTTGCCGTTGGAGATTGTGAACTTAATAGTAGTCAGCAGATGAAACCTGCAATTGTAGACAGTTAGCTTGCCCCATTCTGGATCTGTCACGTTGCGGTCTTTTGCGTTTGAAGTAGTAAACGGAGAAGAGAGGAGCTCCATTGAGGAAAACCCGGTCGACATTTTGGGTGGTGTTCGAATCATGGGGCTCACAGAGGACACAGCAGGTTGAGATACCGGCGGAGAGGCATGCATCACCGTATCTTTATGATAAGGGCACGGACCAATGAAATGAGTTCACCACATGGGAAAGGAAACTATTGCCAGCATGCTATCGAGTTCCAATCCTAAACGGAGATGTTTCTGTTCTTTTTGGAGATAACGTCCATAGATCTTGGGCAACGGGGTACCTATGGTCAGAAACGGTGCAGGTGAAAGGGACATCCACCCTGAGCCCTACACTCCTGACACCCACATCATGACCCTGGAACTATACCAGAAAGCAATAGCCTCAGAAAAAAGCCAATATACCTCATAAATCTCCGTTAGATTAGCATCTCACAGGGACCTTGGTGCAAAGTGCATGCTCTCCCTCATGCGTGATGAGCATATTCGCTGAAGTTCTGATTTGCGGCGCGGGGCAGCGGTAAGAATCAACTGGCAGCCTCAGGAGAGATGCTCATCCTAGATGCTGCAAGAGACTCTGCTGCTACTAAATCATAACGAGACCCAGATAGTGCTCTTGCAGTTACCTCCAGCAAACTACGCTGGCAGCGGAAATGGCATGTATATAGTTTCAGCCCCATATAAGCTTCTCTGTAGATTTCTTTTTTATTGTAACCCATAATCAACACAGTAGCGTTGGAACCGATGTAAATAATAACAACTATAGTGATCCCTATGGCACAAAGCCTATCAATCCAGACCATATAGCAACGCTGACAGCATCTACGTTATGAGCAAGGAAAGCAAAAAAGCAAAAGGCAAAGCCAAAGGGGAAGCTAAGAGTGTTGCAGGAGACTCACCACTTGAGGTCCGCATGTACGTATCTAGGACACTATATCGAGTTGTTGCTGACATGTATGGACTGATACAGAAGGACACTGTTCCACTGTTTATAGCAAGGCGACCAGCGATTTTTAACAGGCTTAAGGCTGAGTATAATGAGGCAGTAAAAGGTAAAGCACGCCTATGGCTTAATGAAATCGAAGTACGGCCTTGAAAAGGAAACGGAAACTCAAAGGATAAATTCGCCGGAGGATCTCCAGTACCACGAGATTGCCTGAGTCGGCATGTGCAGCCCACGTTGCCCTTGTGCGTATGTTTACTTACAAGCCCTCGCGTTCAAAACTCACCTGGAGGTCCTCAGCAGTACGAGGTGCTTGAAGTCGCATGTAAAACCGCGCCGCGACCTTGGTCCCCTGGATGTTGAAATCGCTTAAGCCACAACTAAAACCCGAATCTAGATTCTGAAGATGTGCTCGCTTACAGTCCTCAAGTGAAAAATTTCATCGGGAGGTCCTCAGAATATAAAGTGGCTTCTCCAAGCTATGCATTGTATAGCTGGTTCTCAAGATAGTATCTTTCCAGTTCATGACTTTTCCAAGATTCTCCTGCGGCGACGAACTAACTGCGGTGAGGTAATGGAAACTTGACCGATATGACCTTGTTTTGAATTTCGTACGCGACTCTCCCTAGAGCTTGCGGGTGTGCGTTTTTCAGGCCTCAGGTAAGATCTCCCAGGCGGTCCTCAGTGCTCTGCTGCATCGTCGCATCTATCTTCAGATGCATCACGACTTTCGTTTCTATGCGGGAGAGAAGCGAGCTCTATACACACCTGCGTTCTGTGCAATTCGGCAGAATGGTTCTTGTAACTTAAAATGGCATGCATGTAAAGAAATTGTCAAAAACTTCGGGTAAAAGACTTCAGGAGACAGCTGTCTTGGGTATCATTCTGCTAAGTAAGCAAATAAGCAAACAACCGCTCGATTCTCACTTCTATTCATCCTCCACAGCCAAACCCGCCGCAGCCCTCTTAATCATCAAATCGCTCTCCAACCCCTTAATATCCTTGCCCAACCTCGTCTTCAGCACCACGCTCTGCACCCGCGCCATCTCTGCTCTCTTAGCCTTGATCGCGTTTTCCAGATCTTGGATCTCTTCCCGCTGCTGCGCCCTCTCCTGTTGCCGCTCGAGCATGTCCTCGTCAATCTCATCGATTGCATCGGTATCGTCTTCATCCTCGTCGCCGGTGTCTTCTTGGTTGGCGGAGGGCGTGTTGGCTGCGGTGTCAGGAGTAGGATGCTCTTCGAAGCCGTTGGGAGTGAGGCCTTCGGCCAGACCAGCTTGAACATCTGCGGCGGCAACTGCGTGGTCGACTGCGGGGATGGTGTGGTTGGCGTTGGGATCTTCGTCGTCAACAGCTAGGAGGCCTTGTTCGATCTCAGCCAGCATGGCCGCATCTATGTCTTCTTCGTTCTCAACGCCATGGGGGACGCCATCTTGCAATAATGAACTTTCATCAACCTCGCCCTCTGCATCTCGATCTTCATCGTAACCCCCATCTTCCTCTTCAGTAGCAGATCGTTCTCTTGCCATGCGATCGAGATCCAGTATTTCATACTTCGATGCCTGCCCATTGCTGTTCTTCTGTGCTTCTTCATCTGCCGCCAGTAGCCTCTCTACTTCCTCCTCCACAGCTTCGATCGTCCGGTGACTGACTCTTTTCCTGAACCTTCGTTTCCGTGCCCATCTCATTGGCGGTGTTATGCCATGCGCATATTGCCAGCCGCCGCCGCTTCGATCAATATCAGAGTCATCTATGGAGCAGTTCTTTGCTTCATCTTCATTCCGGACTTCCTTTAGTACGAGAAGCATCTGCGAGATATCCGCTGATTTAAGCCAGTTCTTCTTATCCCATGACTTCATACTCTCTATTATGCAAGGCAGATCGACCAGCACAGCTGCGTAGTGCTTTCCATGGATCGATACCATAGCCCTCCTCCCATCCTTGTTGAAGAACTTCATCTTAACATCCGCACCTCCCGCTTTCACTGGCTCCCCTAGCTTCCTGTCCGCGATCGCTTGGCGCAAATAGTCGCAGTCAGGTCCAGGCTCCATCCTTAGGATAAACTGCTCTTCGATCGCAGGATCAGCTTCCACATCCGAAGCTTCAGAATCATATCCTACGCCTAAAGGACGCTCAGGGATCTTGCCACGGCGGAGAACCTTGAGCTTGACTCCGCCCGAGGGGGGCGGCGGAGGTTTTTGTACGAGCTTAAGCTTGGCGATGGACGGGCGGGGTGCGTTTTGCTGGATGTTGCTAGCTATCGATTCTGCGAGTGATGGCCTGCGGGATTGCTGTTTCTTTAGTGCAGGGGAGCCCGCCTCAGCGTCGGCAGCATCGCGAGCGCGCTTTTTGGAGGCGGACGCTGGAGTGCCATTAGGCGTTGCTGTGTCCTTTTTCGTATATTTGCGCTTGGGTGGTGCAGGGGCTGTCTGTGCTGGACTCTGATCGACATCTATGGGCGAGACCTGGGATGAACCTGAAAGCTTAAACTTCAGTCGAGGGCCGCTGGATAGAGGTGCTGTGGAAGAGGGTGGTTCGGCGGGTTGAGAATCGAGACTCGCGCGGCCGCCGACTCTGATTTTCAGCTTTGGGCGCTCGCCGTTAGTTGACATATTCACACACAAGAGTAGAGCATGTCAAGTGAAGGGGAAGGGAAAAGGTTGGTGGGAGACTTGTGTGAGGTTGCTTCGCAGCGCTCAGCGCTCACTCATTCAGCATTCAAGCGGCACAGGGTCCAGCAAGCGTCACAAAACGGTTTCTGCATGACATGCACGGCCCGTACCGGCGAGCAGTTGTTCGGAACGAGGGTGAAGTCGATCTCACCTTCTCCTTCAATCGCGACTCACTTCTGATGGCGCCTTTGCGACCTGCAGTCAACATCATGAGAGGAAGAAGTATGAAAAGCGTCCGATAACACCATTGGCTTCAGCGCCAACGCGGCGCGAACCCATTCATCACCAATGTCATCACCTCAAGCCCTCCATGCTGCTCTTCTTCGCCCAGCGATCCTCCACATCCTCCGCGCAACCGGTTTTCATGCCGCTCGTCCCTCCGTAATCGACGCCCTTAACTCACTCGCTCAACACTACTTCCTCCTGCTCGCCTCCGCAACCGCCTCCCATGCCCAGAACAACCATTTCACCACCCTCCCTACCATCACCGACGTCCGCATGGCCCTCAATGACTGCGGCGTCTTCATGCCCCCCATGACACTCGCCGAAGAAGAATGGCGCGACAGGCTTCGGCGGCCGATCACAGATTACAGGGAAGAGCTAGGCGTTCGGACGAAGGAGCAGAGGAGGAGAGATGCAGAGGATACGAGAGATGTGAGGGAGTTCCTGGAGTGGATCACAGGAGACGTGCATAAGGAGATTAGGCGGATCGCTGGAATACTAAGCGAGCCAGGAAGGGAAGATGATGCAGATAGCGCTGGACTAGCGGAGGATTATCTCACGGTGCTGAAGAAGAGGCATAGTAAGACAGGAGAGGAGTCGAGATTTCAGGGGACGCTTTTGGGAAAGTCGGCGGAGGACCGAGTAGTGAAAATCGAGGGGCCGGGGCCGGTGGATGACTTGAGGCAGTTGAGGGAGAGGACACTGGGGCGAGGGGCTAAGCGGAAAAGGGAAGAGGAAACGACTGAGAGCCCGGCCACGGAGAAGGCGCTTGAGGGCCAGGATGAAGAGGCGGCGGCAACTACAGAGGCGTAATTCTTGAATGGGACCTCCGTGCTTCATATCCGAAAAGGAGGTGGAGGGTTTTGATTTACAGCATAGCGTTGGCGTTTGAGGACGGCTGCAGGCGGAAGGAGTACGGCGTAAAGGCCTCAGAGCGTTATCGATTTGCAGTGTGTCTCAGTTGTCCTCTACTTATTGATACCGCATCAGGCTCGTTTCCGACTATAATAACAGAACGCCTACAGACGAGTTTGCAGGTCGTCCGTGCCTTGAGACAATGGACATCAAGCTCGAGCGGTGCCCCTCCGAGTGATCTTGTTCTGTATTGATTCAAACGCAACCCTGGGTGCTTGAGGAGACCTCCAGTAACCCAGGGGGCAGCCCATCCAGAACAGGGTATCGACCGCGCGTAAAAAAATGCAAACTAAGTACGAAAAACTGGGAGTAAATTCAAAGCTGGCACCAGGTGTTACAAGATGCCCAATGGCCGCCGCTTCAGCTGGCAAAGTTGGGTTTGCCAACAGGCGTGTCTCACATGAAACGGTTAGCAGGCAGATTATTTACAAGGAGAACCACCAACTGCATGATGTTAGACAACGAGGTCGATGGGCAATGGCCGCCATGCATTGAGGTGGAGAGTGAAAGTCAACAAGAATGAAAGTCAACAAAAACTGCGTACAGAATCATACAGAGGTTTTTACAGATGGCATCACCAAGAAAGTGCGCCGTGACAACAATCATCAGTGGCAAAGGCGTAACATTATCGTGACGAAGACGTTACCACTGTGCAGTCGCAGATGTTCATCACTAAGCATACCAGGTCTGCTTTTTATAATGTTTCGGGCCTGTTTGCGCGCTCTATAGATCTGATATTATCATTATGAACGTACCCTAAAGACGCAAAAGCGTAACGTGCGCGTCTATGGTAGGTGTTATGAGCGTTGAAAACAAGCTTTATATTAATGAACGCATGTGACTGTTAAAGGCCTTAAAGGCTATGCATTTGTTTCTCATTCCAAGGCTCAGCACAGGTCAATATTTCTTAGCAGGTGCTGTTGGGTCGTACCAATCATGATAGGAGTTTGAAAATCTGTATGACCTGGACTCCGTGACTGAAGATATTGTGTAGTGGCAGGTTTCTTTGCCCAATTCTGATCACATAGTTGGATGTATTTAGAGTTCGTAACTTTAAACATACTGGCGACCCATTAAGTTCATAAGGTTTACCTCCATTTGAGTTTAGCTGGGTGACTCTACGCGTTGAGACATCCAGGTACAGCAGCGGTGAGGACGCCGTTTCTGTTTACGATACACGTTCAAAAGTCCAGTGTCCCGGACTAGAATCTTTGAGGATGGTAAACGTGCAAGTCTGAAGGCGAGTGCTGTGTATTTGGCGGTCATCGAAATGTAGAAGGGAAGGTGGAAGCGCCAGCACATGTCTGCAAGCAGCGTGCATTTTGCACTGCTTATTGCAACAGCGGTACCGCTTATTTAGCTTTTGGGTTTGAGCGGAATTCTGAGACAACAGTTCTGCTCCAAATTTTCAGGAGGACAGGAGCGTTGTACAGTTGGCAATGACCTCAATCAGCTTATCGAACAAAAAGGGATACATCCATTTAAAGTGCATATACTCCATGACCGGCCCAGGCGGATATTATTATTGGTCAAGGGTAAGTGGACTTCAAAGCATGAGAAAGCGTGCTCATTTTTCAATCGTGAAGTGTTGCTGTTCCAAGTACCGCAAACTCGCTCACTGCTGGCAGGCAGCGAAGTATGTTCACTCTGTACCATGGTTTCGACGTGGCTATGATAATCCCCTCAAACGCAGCTTTTATTTTCTGCCTGAAGCAATTTGCAACGACCTGTGTACTTAAGCCTGGCCTTTCCCCCTCCCTTCTTCTTTCTTCATCTCTTTGCGAGTATTGAAAGAGTGCAGACTTTACCTGTATTCACATTGCTCCAACTGTCCCACAGTCGTTATCAGACACAATTAGTCTTCACACTCTCGTTAAGCTTGCGTGAACGCTTAGTTACGTCTTCGACGTTTTTATCTCCATCAACGGCCGCGTGTTTGGCGTTCAATCCGCTTGGGTTGCTTTATCGTTGTTGAGAGAACGTGCGTTACGTTGATCGATTGATCGACGTCTTCATCACCTACGTTTATCGAGTTTTCAGGATGGCGTTCCGTGTTGTTGATACCGCTATGTTGGACCAAGAGGTCGACGGTCATCAAGCCGTCGTAACCCTCAAGTGCGAAGACGCTCACAATTTGTGTGGGTTGTTCGGCACTATGACCTTGCTGCGCCCATCAAAGCCCAGTAACGGTCCGCCTCAGACCCCAAAAAAGGGAGTCGTCGAGGACATTTTTTTGCCTCGCCCTTCATGCTCGGGGCAGATTTGGGACGCTCCCAAGCGCACCGAACCCCGGTATACTTCAGAGCAGAGCCCAGAGGTCAAGCGTCAGAGATGGCGTCCCGATGGACTTGATGTATCCCAGAAGCAGCGGCTCCAAACGGAGGAACGCCTTGCACGCCGTAAAAAGCGACTGCAGCGACTCCGTGAGAAGTGCTTGCACCAAAGAGGTCAACTTTCCAAGTTGGCTTCTGAGGACAGCAAAGGTCCGCATCATTTTTTACCCCAGGTCGCCTTCGGGCATGGCCACCCCCTGCGACAGGAACCTGCGGCGCCTTCGGCGCGGGGTTGACCTGCCGTATGGGTTCTTTTTTCTCCCAATGTCCCTCCTTCCGTAGGTGGCCGTCCTCCCACTGACTCTTTTTAGATCTCTTCCTCCTCCTTCTCCAAAGGGCCGTCCTCCCCTGCGGAAAACCTCTCCCCAGCAGGCGACCCGAGCGCTTTGACGCCAAGGGCACCGTCGGTTGGTCTCCGATCTTTTCTCTTCTTCCAAAGGGCCGTCCTCCCCTTTGGGAAATTCCTTCCACGCAGGCAACCTCAGCGCGCAAGCCAGGGGCACTGTCGGCTGGTTGGGGTTTCCATTGATACTTTCGCCTTGAGCGGGAGATCGAGGGAGACTCTTAAAACCAGTCTTAAGCCTTCTCATAGGTTTGAGAAATCGTCCTACTTAGGACGACCTAGGCTTCCTCGCAAGTATCCACAGAAAGGGTACAGCTTTGCCGTGCTCGTCATTGTACAAGATATTGGCTTCGAGGATGTCGAATCCTGCATCGCGAACGATGTCTTGGTTCTTCTGAGCGTCATAGCTGCTCCAAAACATTGGGCTTCCCAGCCAGTCTTGCTTCACGGAGCCAGGATTCTCTCTCGTTCCTAAGTTCGTGAGAAGGTATCCTCCCGGACGAAGCCATTCAGAGATACGGTTGAACAGAACCTGCTGCTCTGAGCGGGGAAGGTGGATGATCGAGTAGAAAGCCACCACGGCATCGAAGGATTCCAGTTCAAGCTCCAGTGACAACATATCACCCTTAATAAGTGTAGCGCCTGGGACGTGTTCCTTAGCAAGTTCAATCTGCGCAGTCGAGATATCGTTGGCGGTGACTCTGCAGTGCTGTGCAAGCATCTTGGTATAAGGTAGTCCAGCACCGCAACCCAGCTCCAACACATCAGACTGTTTAGGAATGCGCGCGAGAAGATCTTGAAGACGATCGAGCTGCGTATCCGGTGACTGTCTCCAATTGAGATACTGCTGTGCTATGCGGTCATACCCCTTTTCAACAGTGTGTTTAGGATTTTCTGCCATTCTTCAACTTTCAAGTACTGCTTGTCTAACCTTTTGGACCTTTGAAGCTTTGTGCACGAGTTTTCTCAGTTAGCCTTGCTGACCGGCTTTGCATACCGTGTCGGCTTTCGCTCGTTGACAGAATCCCCCTAGAGAGAATGCAAACTGGGTTGAACATCAGACATTGATATAACCGTGGCATCTGCTCGTACTTGCCTTGACGGGTAACTTGAAGCTCTGGAGCTCTCGACGCGTGTCCCTGCCTGGCTTCTACTACCGCTGGGGCAGATCTCCCCACATTTATCCTGGCATCAAATACAATGACTCACGAACAACTACAGTCACGTCGTGCAGACATTGCCCTTAACTCGGCCAACAAGCGTGCCGATTCAAGGTAACACCTCCAGCGAGGTCGAGGGATTGTTGTCTTAAACGCCTCCAGCCTCATGACGTCAATTCATTCTTTCACTCTAATATAACTACTAGTATCTAGGAGGTGGTGAAAATGCGTCCTAAAGTGGTAGCATTTGCGGCCGATTTGGGATGTATTTGCACCGTCACCCTTCGCTGGAGAACCGGGACCCCAGACCTTTGAGCACTGCGGCTGCGGCGCTCGCCCAAGCTAAATCCCGCTCGCCTTCCACCTTTGATCCCTGCCGCGACGGGTCATCCTAGCCGCCGGAAAGTGCCAACCAAAGACGAAGAGCGCCCAATGAGATGTTGACAGCTTTTCCCAAGAACCTATGAGCACGATGAGCACGACAACGGTCAAAGCAAAAGCCTGGTGGCCTTTCTACAGGTCACGGCGGCAGCCATTACCATTTAAGAGGACCGGTTGCCCATCGTCCCACAACCTGGCGCAAGCTCTTCGGCATATCCAAATCCTCTCACCCAGGGAGCGTATGTTCTCGAGGAACATTACCCGTCCACTCCTCCCCTCACTCTCGCTGCTTATCATTGATCACAGATTTTACCTCTCCTTTAGTCTTTCTATTTCCGCGAGGGGTATTCTAGAGGTCAATCAAGTCTTCTCCTGGCTCGATGGCAGTTGCTCCAGCGCCTCCAATCCGTACCGAACGACGAACAAACAAAATGCCCTCCTGGCCACGTCGTCAACGGGCTTGGTCAATCGAAGATGAAACTGTAAAGCCTCCACGTCCACGCATCACTTGCGTCTCCAACAGTGAGACCTTTACGGACGCAGACCCGGACTCGGAGGCAGCAAATCTCTCAAAGTCAGATTCCGGGTCGGACTCATACTCGGACTCAGACGTGGGGTTGGATTCTGATCCTGAGGGCGAGTACCTACTGAAGAGGATTGCTCATCATAAGGGGTTGGGACGGGCCAAGTCGAGACGGAGTGACTGGTCGAAAAAACTCATCAGAAGAGAGGTTGAGCATTGGCAAGAGCAAGTTTACGCAGGACATAACCTCATTAGTTTTCACTGCTAATGATTTCGATCAAGTTTCTGTCAGAAGATCAAAGCCGATCCGAATAAAACTCTTTCTGCATGCGAAGCGGAGACGATTAAAACATACCTTGAATGGCGCGTCAAATCATTCCGAATCAAGAAAGAGAGCTCAATCAAGGCTTACTGGAAACGGCTTAGTTGTGCATATATAGATCTGGCGGGTCACAGTATGGATAACGGAGCAGAGCTTGACATTAGAGACGTAGATAAGCCCATGCATCCTTCCTGCCGGAAGATAACTACTGACTGCTAGCAGTGGATCCCTACGTATCTAACGCCGAAATATAAACTGGACACTTCAGAAAAGGACAAGCTCGCCATGTACGTCCAAGACCTTTACGTCGTGATTCGTGCGCACTGGGCTGAGGATACCAAGGCCCTCCACGGTCGGCTGCGAGTAGAGATATCGCTGCTGCTCCTCCTCAGCGCCTCGACAACTACAAGACCAGGGGCACTTGTTGAAAGTAGCAGTGCGAAGGGCAGCAACAAAGCGCTATCGTACGACCACATCTCGATAATGAAGGTTCGGGACGTGAAGGATTCCAGCCGCACCACAACCGTCGTGATGGTGAACTTGGTACACATCAAGAATTCTGGGGGAAAAGGTAGACGGTTAGTAAAACCAGTAACCTTGTCTCATAGCACACATTCACTAACTCGAGTCGTGAAATAGGAAAAAGTTCATATTTCGGCTTGAAAGCATACCCGCTTTCTGCATTGTTTCGCATATCATGAGCATAGCCCTCGCAGATAATGCTTTCAGAAGGAAGTTCACTTCCGCTAAAGAGATTTTTGATCTGCAAATCCCGCCACAACGGGATGTGCTTCGATTGCGATTTAAGGAGGAGACAGAGAAACAGCCTGTCTTCCGTAACGTTGAAAAAACACCTGACGGTATCCGGGTATCCGACAGCAAAGCTCTCCCATATCACAAATATCGCGACCATTTTGTGTGGTTGGGTCGTCTTGCCGGTTTCGAACATCTACTTGAACTCTATCAGGTTCGACGGGCATCTGGTAGAAACATAAATAGTAAGATCACCCCCGGAGCTACTCCCTCCCTTTGAAAGTACCTCCTATTCCCTGGATCTGTTTCTGTTAATGACTGAAACTCTACTAGGCGTTCTAACTCCGGAGGAGCGAAACCAGACCATGGGCCATCACGGTAGCACTTACGAACAGTTTTACATGCCCGATCTCATTGAGCGCGATTTCCAGTCGATTTATTTTGGAACTCTATCACAAGATCTCCTTGTGCGATCCGTTGCACGGATGGGACTGTCACGAGACGAGCGGGCGCCCACAAAGCTCAATGAAAAGCAGAAGCGTCAGGTGAACATGCACCCGAAGCTTGTAAGGCTTCGCGAAAAACGAGAACTTTGCAAGAAGGAGATCGCTGATCGAGGGTATTACCCTATTGACGCTGCTAGGGAGTCACGTCTATACACTCGATATGGAGAGATCAAGCGCAAGATCAACAATCTGATGAATAGATTGCGGAGACAACGACTGGATCAAGCCATCCTAGACTTTCACGATTCCATCGACACGATTGAGATAGATAAGCAGCTGAATGGAACGGCTACGCCGGGAATCACTCGAGCAATCGTACAATATGAACTCCACGAGCGCGCTACCATTGTAAGATTATTGTCCCAGCCGTTAGACGAGCTTGACGAGGCCCACGCTATAGAGCTTCGGGCTAGATTCATTCGCAATCTTGTCAACCTCTGCCACCAACAGGAAAGCCGACGACACAAAGCCTCGACAGAAAATGCTCCTGTTCGACTCGAAGATGGTCAGCCTGGTAAAGCTAAAGGCGCGTTCGGCACGAAGCGCATTTCGACTGATTCCGGCGATGACGGAGCTCGGAAGCGGCAGCGATCTCTCAATAAAGGCTCCAACGAGAACTCAGGTATTCAGGAAGATCAGGTCAAAACGCAGGCGACTACAGCAGTTACAGGTGAGAACGATGCTGTCATTCAGAGTCCTTACCCGACGGTGTTTGCGGACCAGGTCTGCCTTGTCTGCATAGGTAACGACCAGCTGTCGAAGGCCGAACGATTGCGTCCATTTGCGCGGAAATGCACCGTCCAGAAGCATCTCAAAATCCACATCAAGCAGGGACTGTTTGATCAGGAATTCGAGTGTAGGCATCCTAACTGCTCGGAGAAGCTAGAGGGCTTGAACCACTTTATGAACCATGCGGCTAGGGTACACCGTGTGTTCTACTAGTTCAAGATTGAGTGATCTTTCAAATCATCATGTGTAGACAAACTGAGCAGCGCTTCTTGAGATCTAAAGTAAAGATATTTTCAAACACAACTACTAATGCTCCATTAGGTGCATATGTTCGGTGAGTATTATACACATTGTAAATATGTGAACCACGTCCGTCTTGAACACTTTTGCATAATTTCATGCAGATAAGTTAGCGTTTGTCCGTAAGATCTTAGAGATCATGGGCTTTTTGGTACTTTAGGATCAAGAGACTTTTCAAGTTCGTGGAACGGGCCCTGACTTCGAGCCGGCCACAATTGACGCACGAGCTGTTCATCCTTGCCATAACAACGTCTCCGCATCCGAGTAGGGCTGACGTGATAACGATCATACATAGAGCCCAGCCTTTCGTAGATGCGTGTCTACGTCCGAATGAGGTCTTGCATAGTTTGTGTCAGCGGCCGGAGCAATGCCAGCCTCTGCCTATCTCCCAAACAGCTGCAACATCAATCTTCAGACTCTACTTATGTCGAGTCTACAAGGCAGTTGGCAAAAGCCGCGAATACCAGCTATTAGACGATAACACGGAGTCGCAAATTTAAAATCCCACACAATTCACCAACCGACCTTTCATGCTTACTCCAATTCTGCCGACAAGCCAACAAAGGCATATATCTATCCGCGGCCACTATCAGGGCTCACGGCCGAGAACAAGCAGAATTGGGGCGGGGTCCGTTTCCGGAACCTAGTAAACTGGACATCTCTACCAAGCTTTAGACGGCGAAACCAAAAGCCAAGACATGAATCACCCTATTCAGCGCATGGAGTGGGCCTTGGGTCAAGGACGTCAACAACTGGGACAAAGGATACTGGCATGTTTGGGCGGCCGCCGTGGCCTAACGGCCTGATGACCATGAAAGTACTTGTACATTTGGGACTGCGATGCGGATATCCTGGAGCAGCATGGCGAGACGGTTGGAGCAAAGGATGGAGTCGCGCCAAGTCAATGTCGGCTAATTGAGAGGCTGCGTTGCAAAAGAGCCAAAATGGGCCCTTAAAAGGCGCTGGTATGTGAGTAGCGCCGACATAGGCAAGCGCTAGCCTCGAGAGGGCGTGAAACGGGCTCCCAGAACGCTGGCGTCTCCATCACACTGGCGTACGAAAGCCGTTGGCGCAAGGCGGAAGCTGGGCGGGCTCCGAGGAGGGTGAGCGACGCAGGCGTAAAGGAAACACTAACGCAAAAACAACGCTGGCGTTGAGCAGGAGCGAGAACTAGCCCTCGATATACTGGTTTCCCTTGTGCTGGCATGCGGAGGGCATTACTGTCGGGTTGGAATTCGAATGGGCTCCCAAGACGCTGACATTCCCGCCATGCTGGCGTACGTATCATCGTCATATCTCATCGAAGTATTCTTTGATGTCAAGTTCTCAGACACTGCCGCGCCGACCGCAGTGTTCCTTGGCACCATTCTTTGCCCATTTCAGTAATCCGCCATACCTTCGCCAGTGCGTTTGGCATGGGAGCCGGGAGATAACTGAATCTTCTTATTGCTTCAACTTGTAGGTAACGTAGTGCTCGTAGGTGAGTTGCTTGATTCGCTTTATGCATACGGCATTTTTACGTTCAATTCTATGAGGCCCTACTTTGGGGTATGTGTGTTATTGTCGGCTGCCACTAGTTTCATGAATTAGCTATACCGAACCTTGGCCGGAGACTATACCTACTAACTACCAGCTTGCCTTGAGCCTTGTAAAGGAGGCCTAGGTTGTTGACCGTGCCAAGTGTCGATGTATGCTTCGGACCGAATGCCTTCTCACGTCCTGCTAGTGCTCGCATATACTTCTTCTTTGCCTCAGCCAGCTTGCCTTGACCTGCGTAGAGATTGCCTAGGTTGTTGACCGTGTCAAGTGTCGATCGATGTATGCTCCAGACCGAGTGCCTTCTCACGTCCTGCTACTGCTCGCATATACATCTTCTCTGCCTCAGCCAGCTTGCCTTGATCCGTATAGAGGGCGCCTAGGTTGTTGACCGTGTCAAGTATCGATGTATGCTCTGCACCGAGTGCCTTCTCATACCCTGCTAGTGCTCGCATATACATCTTCTCTGCCTCAGCCAGCTTGCCTTGATCCGTGTAGAGGTTGCCTAGGTTGTTGACCGTATCAAGTGTCGATGTATGCTCCGCACCGAGTGCCTTCTCAAACCCTGCTAGTGCTCGCATATACATCTTCTCTGCCTCAGCCAGCTTGCCTTGACTCTTGTAGAGGTTGCCTAGGTTGCCAACCGTGGCAAGTGTCGATGTATGCTCCGCACCGAGTGCCTTCTCATACCCTACTAGTGCTCGTATATACATCTTCTCTGCCTCAGCCAGCTTGCCTTGCTCCGCGTAGAGGAGGCCTAGCGAGTGTATTGCACCGAACACCGATAACTGGTTGTCCGCACCGACCAACCCACTGCTAATAAGGTGCCAGCATCGGTTAGCATGACGAATGAGCCGTTGATGTATAGTCCAGTAATTAGGACGATCACTACGGGGAACATGCCAGCCTATACAACTCAGCGCTAACTCAGCCAAATCCAAGTCCCACTCTCGGTTCAGTACGTGGATCGTCCATGAGTGCACGCAGCTATGCATGCTATATCCCATTGACTCTCCACTTTCATTCGCCGAAATGGCATCCGGCTCAACTAGGGCGTGATCGCAGAGTACTCTTACAGCGTCGTCGAAGCTAAGCTGGTCTTCGGTCAATTCCGAGAACCACTGGGGCCCCATTTCTCTACAATCCTGCAGGAGCTCAAGCCAGACGTCCTGGTTGTCGAAGTATGCCCACAGCTGAAGAAGTTTTACCGAGAGCTCGTTCTGCCGTCTTACGTGATCCAGCGAAAGTTGCCACGTAGAGTAGAGGGCCCTATCTTCGTAAGAAAGCACTTGCGGAGTCTTCCACTGGAGCCGCAGCCATGATTCCTTATAGAGGCGAAGATAGTTGGCGGAACTTGTCGAGACCTGGTAGAGATAGGCACCGGCTGTGGCAAGAGCAAGTGGAAGTCCGTCAAGTTCGCAGGCCAACTCTCTAGCACCGGGGTCTAGGAGCAGTATTAGTAACGTAAACGACATAGATTGATACGAATTACCATTATTTAAGTCTTGTCGCCCTGAAGTGTGAGACAGGATCTCCAGACTGTGGTTGATATTTTGAAGCTTTTTTACAGGGATGAGATGGCCGAGCTTAAGCTGAGACGATCTTGTTGTGATTATCACAGCTCCTTGATATCCCTCTGGCAAAAATGGCCTGATGTCGAACGCTCCAGGCTCGTGGCATCCCGGAAGCTTCGGTGTATCGTAGTTGTCATAAATAAGCAGCCATCGATTGTTTTTGGAATTGCTCAGCCATCTGTTGACTGCGTCCACGGCTTCGTCGAGGTTGCCACTCTCAATGATGGCTTTGAAGTAGATCAAAGAAGGATGGTCGCGAAATATACGCTTTGCAACGTTCACAAAGCCTTGCTTCAGCGTATCTCTATCCTTGCAGTTCAGCCAAAGCACGGCTGCATACTCATCTCTATGTCGCTTGGCATATGTCACTGCAAGTTGAGTTTTACCCATTCCACCCAGGCCGTGCAAAACAACCGTCTTACGGGAGCCGCCGTTCTTAAGTCGTTCATGAATTTGTGTAAGTTGCTCGTCTCTGCCGACGAAATACTGGATTTCCGAGACCTCAGGAATACTGAAGTTGACGTCGAACGACTCCGCGGCTTCATTGGTTCGAGCTACAGAATAGACTATGATTATCACTTGTTCTTTTTACTTAAAGCGCTATCAATAGATCAGAACTTCGTACCCGCGTCTACCCTGCCCTCCGTATCCCACCGCGAGCCGACAGCATCACCCGCACTTGCCGCCATTACCCTTAGATGCCCAGACACCTTCCTGTATCCGTCATCCGATTTGGATCCGAATTTAACCATGGAGATGTGATCCGCATGTATAACGATTGGCTCGGCATCGGCAGCTCCTGGAACGACTGCGGACGAGCGCGGCACAACCTGTTTGCTTCAGCTGACGCTACCGCACTAGTGTACTCAATTGCTAACTATAATCGAATGCCCCAAGGCCGTGGGAGTGGCATATTCCTCGAATGCAAACTTCGTCACAAAGTCCCCGCTGATGGGGCCATACTGTCCGAGCTGTTGTTGGAGCCACTCGGAATCTCGCTCGAGGTGTCTAAGTAGCCGATCATCCGCCGCCACGAACACCGACGCGATGTTGACCATAAGTCTGCCGAGAGCTACGCCGCTGCCGCCTTGGTGGGGCGTGCCCATGAAGATGATTCCGTACGTGGACAGCTTAATAGATCGGTGCTCTCCGAGAGCGCCTTGCCGAGCGGCATCCGAGTGGATAAGCGCCTGCATATGTTGGTCGAGTCGGTGATACTTGAGCGATTGAAGATCCTTACGCTTTTCACTATGATGCCGCCTAAGCTGTGCGCGACGAAAATAATGGGGCGCTTGCTTGTCTGCTCGAGTCTCTTAGCCGTTGCCCTACCGGATCCCGTGCCTTTTGGTACCTCCGTCAACTGTCTTTCCAAGCAAAGATCCGTCACTAGAGATCTAGCATGATCGTAGAGGTACTGGCAGCTGACACGAGAACTGTTATGGGTGTTGGCATTATAACCCCAGCTGAATATTCTGGCATTCGGGAGATCATTAGGGAGGAGATGACGAAGCCAGTTGACGCCATTGCCTGCCGTCCACGTTTTCTCGACATGGCCGTTCAGGCCATGGATGGCAACGATACTGAAGTCAGGTTAGTGCTGTAGAACAAATGATATGGTAGACGGAAGTCAAGCAACGTACTCGACGACTGGGTTTGTGCCCTCGGCTACAACCTGCAAGCCCTGGAGTATCTCAGTCGGAGAGGCTTGCTTGGAAAAGTCAGCGCGAATATGGATGAGAAGAGATGCACATTAAATACACTAGCTTTGCTGTTCGACTGAGACCGGTTGAGCAGCTGTCGCAGGCCGCATGGCATCGGAGCAAGAACGATATCTGGGTGCAAGTGCTTGGTCCAGTCAATCTCATCATGAGGAAAGCTCCTCGGAGTCTTCAAAAGGATGGCGGCTTTTGCATTCCGTCGGCGAGGCGGCAGGTCTTTTGTAATCCTCAACCTGCGAGCAACCTCAGCCAGATCAGCCCGCATCTCAGCTGAAGCGTGGCGCCTGCGCCTAGGGAGAATCCCTGCGAGTGGCTTGCTTGTGCGCTACGCACGCAGTTCAAGGTCGGGGACAGTTGACTATGTCCCCAGATAGATTTAACATATGACTTGGCCGCCTTGTCGGGGATAGTTTACTACTTGACCAAAATGCAAACTCTAGGTACTATTTCTACGTGTCGGGTTTGGATCTGCAATAAAAGCCCGTCCACGTGACGGCCGTTGGTGCTTCTCTGAGAGATTGGGAACGCTACGTTAAGGATAAGTGTTGGAGTTTCGCAGCTGTTTTGCAGGCTACTTGGTATTGCACCGCAGTGCGCCTGTGCGCTGGAGACGCTGAAGGATTGTTTCATTCATGTGCTCCCATATCAGCCTTACAGTCTCGTGCAAAACGAACCGGAATCGCTTAACACCTACAGAATTTGTTAGCACGTCCCACCAAAACAACGTAGGATTGCAGCAAGCAGCATTCAACACCTCGCTGTCGCCCCAATTAATTCCTGCCTATCACCAGTTCTTGGCACTGCCTGAGGAGTATTTACCATGCCTCCTCGCAAACTCCCAGCGGCTTCTAAGCCCAAATCCAAAGCCTCGAAACCTCCTCCTTCCACCGCACCAGCAAGGCTTGGTAAACAACCCACAAAGAGGCTAGCCTCTGCCTTGAATAATCCGCCTAAACGTCGCTCGCCTTTACCGCCGAAGCAGGAGTCGCAGTCGCAGTCACAGGCCTCACAGCTTTCACCGTCGGCCTAGGCACTAGACGACAGTTCTACGGAATCTGATACTGAGCTTCTTCCAACTGTAGCCAATATTACGCCAAGGAAGCCTTCGTTCTCGCCGTTGACTAATAAGTCTATTGAAGAGGTGGAGCCGTTACAGACAACTAAGAGGAGTAAGAATAAGCAGCGGGAAGAGACAGAGGCACCTGACAATGATTCTTACCTCTTAACCTATCGTACCTTTATCGACGATAATACTACACCTACCCATCAGCAGATCCGGAACACGGCCTTCTCCCTTATAATATGGACGGATGTTATGGCCTATATCCAGGAGATTGATTCCGCTAATCAGCGGTTGTTTCTGAAGCTTTCTCACGTCAACGCCGTGCTGTTATCGGACACATCAAAAGCTAGTACTGGTATCGAAGGATTTATCTACTCGCAGTCAGACCTCGATGATTTTGAAAGCTCTGTCAAGGCCTACAAGCGGGCAACGCCCAAGCTAAAACTAGCCCGAGTTCAGTTCAATGTCTACATGGTTTCACCACCCGATAGATTGCAGCCTAGTACCGAGCCAGTAGCGGCGTCGGCGGCAGTGCAGGTTAGAAAGAAGAAGCCTACCCAAACTGAGATCTTGCAAGCAAGAATTCCAGCCCACCTTGATGAAGAGGATCAACGCGGTCACAGCACAATTGCAATCAATATGAGGTGGAAGTGTACCAATAGCAGTTGTAAGAACTTCACAGGATCGTGCTGGCGAAAAGATGGACTAGATACCCCAGTAAACCACTATCCTATCTATGCTGATCTAGCCATGGCGTGGAGTTCACTTATTAGTAAAAGCAAAGCAACTGTGGATAACCCGGGAGAATTACTCGCTGTTCGCTTTGTTAAATCAGGCAGTGGAGAGAAGGAGAAGAAGAGATCTGCCCGGCCTTCTATTGACTCACCGCAACAGCCTCAATTTAATGGATACTACCCACCTCCACCCTATCCATTCTACCCACAGCAATAATATGCTTTGTCTTATAGTTATCCAGGCCTAGCAGCACCGCCAGCGCCGCCAGTGCCAGTGCCGCTACAAGCTTCGATACAACAACCGCCTCGCCCGCCTACACGATCTAGTCCTATCGGCAGTGACGACTCAGATAATCGAGAGGTTATAGACGACTTCTTTAGCCACCTAAGCAGCCTCAAGGTGTTCGCGCATGACCGTGAACTACTCGGTCAAATTAAGGATAGATTGCTCGCAGATTCGTGGGATCCTAAAGGCCTGAAGTCAAAGATGAAAGAGGAGTACTGGGAAGATAGATTAGGCTTCCCATTAGGACTGTTATTTCGTATCCAGAACCAGGTAAAGCCTTTTATGAGATCACGAGGAAGTCTTGGCTGAGGATTCTATATATTTCAATGAGGCGTTTTGGTGTTTACTAGTCTATATCAAATCCTTCTTCCCATACCGCTTCTTCGGCTAGTATTTCATCTATAATGCTCTCATAATCTACTACCAACCTATTACGATCTATTAAGTATCTAGACGACCGAAAGTGTGCCTTTGCATGCCTTCCACCTAACTGTTCTATAGCATAGACTAAGAAGTGTCCAAAGTCCTCAAATTCATCAGCTAGCCTGTGATTTCGCCGTATCCACCTCTTAAGGATTGCGAAGGATTGTTCAATAGGATTAAGATTAGGCGAATAGGTAGGGAGGTACTCAAGGCGTACTCCTACTTCCTCACAAAGCTCTCGAATTCTCTCCCCGTGATGGATCGAACAATTATCCATGATAAGTATTGACCTTGGCAATAGATTACCCTCTTCGTACGGATTACACTGTGGCAGCACCGTGTGTTCTATCCAATCCTCAAAGACTTGTGTGGTTATTCCACCTTGAAACACAATTGTTCCTTCTAAATAACCATCTACGGTAAGTGCAGGCAAGATACTGTAACGTTCTGACCGATAGAGGTGAGCTGATAAGGTAGGTGTAACACCCGAAGGTGCGAAGCCGTATTTACGATATCTAGTTCGTTCATTAGCTGCAGACTCGTCCACGAAGACTAATTGTTCAGGCTTCCAAAAGGCACTTCTTCCACGCCAAACAGCACGAGTTTCTTCACAGCGCTGGGCAGCAATACGCCTAGCCACCTTCCGTGACCAGCGCCTCCGCTTTAGGCACCTTCCAATTGTGGTTTCGTCTACCCAGATACCAAACTCGTCAAACAAGAACCACTGCATTTCATCGCGATATGAGTCTGGGCGATCAGAAAGGTATTCTAGTAGGCGCTGCAAGGAGTCAGGAATCAGCAATAAGGGCCTGGCCTATCACGAACCTCCTCCTCCTCCACCCTTAGCACACGCGGCCTACCGTGCCTTTCAGAATTTGGTAGATATGGGGTGTTAAACACAAGCAGTCTTTGCCGGATAGTATAGACCTGAGTCTTTGAGGCATGGGTGTGGGCAACGATATCGTTGACAGAGGCGCCAGCACGTAGACTGTCCTCAATTGTACGCCGAACCTGCGGTGACAGCCTAGCAGGCATCGCGGCCTCACAATTTCCTAATTAGGGCGACAGCGAGGTGTTTGATGTGGGTGGAATCTGGCACGTCACAATTCTAAGGATTTTTGGTGGGGTGTGCCTACAAATTTCTTAGGGCTGCGACGATTCCGGTTCGTTTTGCACGAGACTATATTACGTCAACACTTCTATGGAGGCCGTCTATAGTACTTCAGTAGAACAACAATAGTTACCCACACACCTTGTTTCCTAATTGGTAGCTCAGCCCACAGGCTACCTTCCTTGTTACAAAAGTACTTAGTACGCCAATAGCTTGTTGCATCCCGCAGCCTAGGTACCACCTATCGACCTCGAACGCTTCATATAAAGGATTACTATTTACTTGACATTGGCGTCGCCAATGTCATATTGGAGATTCGGAGGTATACTGAATAAATCAGTTTGGATTAAACGCGCTATGCAACTTATGGAAGCCGGCGGATCGGACTGAGGTCCATGCCTTATATTATCCCTCATGGATACATGTTTGCTTTGATTTAAGCTAAGCTCAGTATACGACAACCTAACATACCGAATTTCATGCCAATATACAAGTCCTAGTGCTATATCTAACACAATTCTGGGAGACTGTATGGGAGCACTGTAGAGCCGGTCGCGGAGCGCGAACATGAAAGTCATAGGGAGATGATCTCCAAGCGGTTAGACGTAGACAATGCTAGGAGTATACGCTCCATACTGAATCGTCTTGCTCTGTGCATCACCAGGATACGGATACACTGAGTCATCCCTTCATTAGCATGAGAGCACATATGTGGAATGGTTGAAATCACTTACGGCCTGCTTCGTAAGAGATAGCTACGTGCGTAAATACACTCGAACGCGTACACTGAAGATGCCATTGGAGACAACTAAAAAATCAAGATAGTCTTACTCTGGATTGCCGAATATCGAAATATTGGACGCGCCTGCTGGAATTGTCCCAGCTGCAGGCAGGTTCGCCAACATCGTGACTCTCCTGGCACGTCAGCATGTTAAAGTACTGAGTTATAAAAGAATTGAGGGCGAGGATGTGGAAATGTCCCTGCGTTGGTCCCTCGACAGGATTGGAGATTTGAAATCTATGATCACCTTTCTAAGATGAACACAACATTCTGGGTGGTACAGATCTCTCAACTTTCTCCGCTCGGAATGTGGGACGGTCATACGCGCTCACATCGAAAAGGAGATGTGAGAATTGTACTTTCAGTAGACGAGTCCAATATGCGCACGGAGTAACGCAATTTACGATCGGACCTATGACTCAGGGGTGCTTCTCGATTACGAGCATACCTAACAACGCGCGAATAGCTCTTGCTCGGTTAAAGCTTTCTTACAAGTCAAGGTGAAGGATATATGTTGTTGCTCAATGATTCTAAATGAGAAGCCTGGACGGCATGTGATTTTACTTATCGGCTAATGACCCAATCCACCCACCTTTGTTGTCGTTTGACTCCACCCACCCACAACTTATATATTAGCCTTAATCCACCTTTTAGGGACTGAATCCACCTTCTTCGGCTATTCTTATAAGACTAGAAGAGGGGGCGTACTTCAAGCTGACGGGTGTGGCGGCGGCACAACGCCTAAGGCGAATAAAACGTAGCGAACTTGATAACGCGTCCGGACTTCGTGATGTTCGCTACTACATGGAATTTCCGTAGAAAGAAGTCTAGATAATTCGAGAGAGC
>JAGFMK010000143.1:0-69309 GCA_021030975.1 Lichenothelia convexa | reverse complement strand
AGGAGGAGTGGGGGAAGAGGGGATGGACGATGGAGGATGGGGTATGGATGAGAGACGGAGATGGAGACGGAGATGTGTTGAAGGGAGACTATGTAACTCGATTCAGGGGAAATAGTGCGAGCGACTTTCTAGACGATCGCTGAAAACAGATAGTTTGACTTATCGCACACCGAGATTTGAAAATCATCATATTTAATTACCGCCGTTGTATGTGACCGTTTAGCCCGTTAACAATTTCTTTGTCTCAGTTGTATTATTCTCTTAAGTATTTCTGCAAACGGCTAAAATTTTGTAAACCCCTACAGTTTCTTTGTCCAGCGCTGGCTGCGTGTCACACGATAAATCCTTCATAATAGCTTTTGCATATCAGAAGCATCCATAGACTCTACATGGTTCCTATAGATTGAGGACGTACACCTACGACGAAGTTGAAAACCCCAGCATATAGATAAAATGCCGCGCACGTATAACACACGCCGTCGAGCCAAGGAGAGCATTGAAACGCCCTCTTCGCCTCGTCCCTCGAAGGTGGTCAAACCGAAGGTTACCAAGCCAAAGCCAAAGCCAAAGACCACAGCCAAACCAAACGGAACCGCTAAGCCAAAGCCTACTCTCAAGCCAAGGTCAAAAACCACCCCTAAGTCAAAGCCCAAGACCCGCGCCGACGAAAATAAAACTTCCGCACCAAAAGTCGCCTTGAAGCCCTTCACGGTCATGATACCAGTAACGCACCACAACTGCCGATGCGGCGGTCAGCGCTTCGGGGCCTCGAGCGACATATCCAGGACATGGTTGATAGTCAGATTGAGGCCGAACAGTTGATGATCGATGATCGAGAGCGTCGCCGTATCGCTGAAGAAGAGGATGATGAAGAAGAAGGAGAGAAAGGTGAGGGGGAGGAGAAGAAGCGGGAGGAGGAGGAAGAAGGGGTAGAGGTGATTGAGTGGGATGAGAGTGGGAAAGTGTTTAGAAGTCTTCATTTCGATTTGGTGACAAGGTGCTGAGTGGAAAGAGAGGAACGGGGAGAAGGGACGGACAGTGGGATGGGAGATGGTGTTTGGGGTGTGATGAGAGCTGAGATGGGGTTTGGGAGCAGTGCTGGAGAGTGATGGGCTGGAGCGCAGATGGAAGGTTTTGGGAAACCTCAAATGCTTGTAGGTCGCGTCAAGGAAAGCAATTGTGAGGGAACAGACAGCCATTCGATTTGTACACTCGTTGATTGCTTTGAATGTTCTGCCGTCTCGTGAACGCTTTTTGACTATACTTGATGACTGGGAAGGGGGATCAGAACGGAAGAACGAAGGAACTGTCAGATTGGGATTCCTCTTGAGAGTTTCGGCCATGATAAATCTCTTTTAGATGCTAGCTTCTTATAATCATAGAGGGCAGCCGTGAGGTGTTATTCGCTCAACCGCGCGGTGAGGGAACCCCGGTTGGGAGTACACTAATGAACTCTGTCGGAATGTGACGGTCAGTTGCAAGTGTGCAATAGAATGCTCAAAACAATCTTTCTCGAAGCGGAGCATGACGGCAGTAGCATGACAACACCGTCATATGCTTCGGTTCCGACGGCTTCCCTGTTGGTTCCAACCATTCAACCGGCGATGCTAAGAAGCACACATCCCAAGTTATTTCACAGTTTTATGTGTCGCTGTTGGATCCTAAGACTTGGCGCTCTGCGAAGTTGTAATTTTGGCTGTATGACACAATGACCTCTACATTTAATTCTCAATTTACCATACGATATCCTCAATCTACACTCACGCCCTTAGCCTTCAGCTCCTTCCTCGCAGTCTCGATCTGCGCCATGAGCTCCTTATACGCGTCCGGTACATCGTTGAATGTGAAGACGCCCCAGCCGAGCTTGAAGAGCAGGTATGCGCCGAAGGATACGAGGGCCCAGAACGGTAGCTGTACAGAATCTCCCTGTTAGCTTTGCTGAAAAAACTGACTGGTGGTTGTGGAAGTGATGCAGGCGAACCACGCCGCGGTTGTGGGCCAACTTCGTGTGGTTTTAAGGATCTTAGGAGAGGGTGAGGAGGGAATAAAACGGTGTACGCACAACAGGAATTACATCGTCTTGGATCTTCGAGGAGAACGGTATTAGGCCGATGAAGCAGGCGAGGTAGAGCTAATTGATGTTTGTGTCAGCGGAAGGTACTATAGCCGGAGTGATGGTGTATCTTTACGGATGAGACAAGTAGTCCTAGAGAGATTGTTTGTTGTGCGCGTGTCATGTTCGGTGGCTTTGTGAAATCAATGAGACTCGTAATTGTCTTGACTGCGCGCAAGGAGGTAGGAACGGAGGCAATGGGTAACAGAAAACAATTCAGAGAGTTTGAAGCAAGCCAGGAGAGTATATTTTGGGAAGAAGTACTTGGCTGGCCAGAAGGTACTTGAGGTATTCGATATCGATGTGCGGGATGTCTGAAACGCCGTTTCCGCTCCCTCCCGCTCACGCTACACCTGTTCCTATCATGCCGAATGCTTCACGTTCTATTCCGCAACCTCGTAAAGACAGGCTTGAGTCTCCATGGCTGGTCCAACTCCGCGTTCTACTACCTCATACTCTTCCTTTCGACCCCAGGTCTGCTGGAAACAGACCTAAAACTACACCGTTTCAGTTGCTGATGCTACGTTAGACTTAACATTATCATTCTCAAATTACCACAATTATGTATGAGGTATGGTGGAAAGGTAAATGAACTGCTAGATTTGCTAGACATTGGATTTATTCGGCTCCTCCTTTGCGCCCTCGGTTTCTCAGAGGACTGACGTTTACCCTGCCTCTTCTTCTCTCTCTCGTCGGCGATCTTGGAGGCGAACTTTGACGTTTTCCTTATCTCCGCACCGTTCCTGTAAAAGTAGTAAATTGGGGCTACAACAATAACGGCTACAATAGCGAGGATGGTGGAAGCCCACTCGAGATGAAACTTGCCGATGTTGGTGTACACTGTTAAGATTATCAGCAAAACCGGCTTCGAAAAGAGAACTGTAAGAGAAGCGTTTTCACGTACTCGGAGTGGAATACAAGGCCGCTATGCCGGAGAGGAAGTCTCGGGCGAAATCGTTGCCGCCTGTTGCGGATGCGGCGTAGGCTCCATATGCTCCAATTGTGTAGTCGATGGAAGGCTGATAGATTGAATACTTTGATCACGCGACTATTTAGCGTATGTTCGGTGTTGGTCTTTTAAGGAAGACTCACATTGGCAGCGCCAACTAGCGTTGTGAAGATCATGGGAGCAATCCAGTGTACCCGAGGCGGGCCCAAACTAGTCCATGCGAAACCAATTAATCCGATGGGCTCAAGAGGTGCCACTGACTGACATTAGCAAGATGACGAATTCTCGGTTTTCTCGTCAAGTATGAAAGACTCACTGTAACGTAGCCACCACAACCGAGCTTCCGGCTCAACAGCATCCGGGCCCTCCCTGCGTCGTCTCTTCCGGAAGCTATGAATTGAAGGAAGGAAAGAGAGACAAGCCAGAAAATAGCCAATAAGAAGTCTTGACAGATTGTTGTCAGCGTAAGTCTACGTTAGGGTATGTTCGAGTCTTACGGTATGAAAGCAAGACTCGTGCGTACGGGTCCAAAACCCCACTGCGCATGAACAAGTTGAAAGCCTTGCAAGAAAGTGAAGATAAGTGCATCGCTGAATCCGCTCAACGCCGATAGCCACGCCACGATCGGCTCCGTGAAGAGCATCTGAAACGGTCGAATCCACAAGCGACAAGGAACGTCAACTGCGGCACCCGCGCTGCTTGCTCGCTGATGCCGAATTTTTTCGAAATCGCGCTGACCGCGTTGGCATACAGGCTCGCGTTGAGGTCGATGGAGATCTGGATGTAGAACATGACGCTCAGGATTATCCATTTGCGCCAGGTGGGAAAGCTGTAGCCGAGTTTGTCGTAGGCATCGTCTTCTTGAAGTTCTATCTTCTAGTCAGAGTCCTCGGGTGGCGAAGACAATTCTTCTTGTTTCGTGACTTTCTTGCTACTAGATTTATCATGTTGGTGCCATTCTTCTGATATGCCGTTAGTGGCGACCTCCCGATCCAATATCGTTGCCATTGTTAGCGTGTCTGGGGTAAGGGAGAAGTACGGTGAGAGTGCGGCAGCACAATTATTATTTGGGGCTACGCGGTTGAAGATGTCTGCCGTGTGCCATGTAAGCAATGCGCCTGCACATCATAAATGCCAAGACTGATTCTATTCGGCGAATCAGCTCGCTGTGCGATGTGGCTTGTGATTCGGACAAGCATCATAGATCCGCCTAAAATGCGGAGTATCCTTGGCAAGCCGACGGGGCCCTGATGCCGTTATCGCTTCATGCAGTCAGATCCTTGTTTCAATGTGGTGATCTGTACGCTGTAGCTTCGAATGCTCAAATTGCATACCTAGGTTGTATGTCTCGAATCAGTGACATCAGGAGGCTCATCCTAATCTACGAGAATGTACAAGTGTTAAATATGTGAATTGAGAGGGCTGGACTTGGTAAGCTTCAAGCTCCTATCGTACCACTGATAGAAGCTTGCTACTTCGATGCCGGGGTTCTATCATGTTCAAAAGCGGCCCAGTTTCTGGTGGGGCATGCGCCGGCCTTTGAACACGTAACCCCTTGGCATCGAAACAGTCAGCTTGTCTGACTTGAGATGTACTGATATAGGCTGACACCTTTTCCTTCCTATTACTAGTTGATCTCTTCTAGTAGCATGTACGACGTGCTTGGTCTATATAACGGCATCTTTATTATTCCAACGGAACTAGGAAAATCAAGATTCACACATGAGACTCTATTAGAACCAGACTGCCACAGCCAAAGCTCCCACAGCCCATGCGATTGTCGTGCCTCCGGCTTTCGAGCCTCCCTTAGCCCCTCCAGTGTACACAGCTGGCGCGCTACTCCCAGTCATCGTCCTATTCGCAGTTCCACTACCGCTGCTTGCATACAGTGCCGCGCAGCTAGAATAGTTGTTCCCACCCAGGAACTGCCCTACCGTAACCGCATCGCTCATATGGATCATATGTAAAACTGCCGCAGCAGTGGTCGCATTTGTAGCGCAGAAACGCGCCGTGAAGTTGAATGTAGATGCGAGGCCGGAACAGATTGGTGTTACTACAGTCCCGTCGAAGGGGGCGTAGAAGGAGAGGTTGGCGGATGGGACGTTGAGGAGAGCGAGGTTGTGAACTTCCACTGGATTGTTGCAGATATATTAGTTCGACTGTGCGATGCATCTTATCCATCTGGACGAAAGCGCGAAAGCGCTAAGGTATGGGGCAAGCTGTAGTGCATACCATAAGGACCGTTGGCGGGTTTGCTGTACTCTAAGATAGTCTCTATGACATGCGAGCCACCAAGATCGTACGTCCTCGCCGTGCCGACCGTGTTGTCTGTGCCGTTGAGAGTTACGGTGTTGTCAGGGTTGCCAGACCAAGTGAGATTCTTGTAGGAGCCGATAATGGACATGACTTGGCTGTATGTGTACGGGACCGTGTACATCACCTCGTCCGTGCCGTACTCAAAGCCGGCGGTGCAGGTTGTAGGGACTGTGACATTTTGCGCGAAGCTGAAGCGGAGAAGGGAGAGGAAAGGAAGCAGATGGAGCGAAAAGAGACCTGATTTCATCTTTGCAATTGATGTGCTGTAGACCCGCGTGCTCGCATGAATAGTACGTGTCCCTCCATCGTAACGGCTGGGAGTACAGAGGCTCTTGTACCTTGCCCTTCGTTGCCCATTAGCGTGGACTGCCGTAGATCTACTTGGATCTACGATCTCAAAGCCAGCGCCGAAAGCTTGCTCTGAAGCTTAACCGCATGAGCGGCGCTTGAAATGCGGAGTTGAAAATGCGGGGTCCCCGCCAAGGCACCCATGACTTGGTACTTGGTAGCAGAACTTGGCCAACGGTGCTCAATACCTAGGTAGCGACAAGTATGCATGTGGAGATATTTGGGTCGGATACGTGTAGTCATCAGGATAGGTTCATTATTTTAACATGGCGTCTTGATGCTCCACCACAATAAGCTTATTTTATAAGGTGCTTACGCTCACCTGAAACTTGACCAGCATGCCAACAGAAGTGAAAGGTGCCGAGGGTCCTTAGGTTATCCCCAGAGCAAATACACAAGGTGTCGAACCCTAAATACTATGGTGGGAGGAATAATGGTTGTTAGCGTGATAGATACTACGCGTGCAATTTGCAGGCGTTCTGAGAACTGCGCAGGTTCCTTGTAACAATTATTACCCTTGCAGAGCAGTATCCCGAGTCTCGAGGAGGTTTATGTTGCCGGTAAAGCTAGTGTTAGGCTATTCACGGTCTTCAGCTCCTCGCCTGAGTTAAAAAGGTTCTAGGCGAGGCCGAGCAACTCGATGACTGAAGAAGTAGCACCACCGAGAAGGCTAAGCTTATCCGCTAGACTACGGCCGGTAGGCGCCGAAACGGACCAAACTCCGGTCTCGAGAATTCGCCTCGTTCAAGTGAATACCCGTTAGATATCTCTGTGCGCTATTGGTGTCGTAAGTCAAGTAAGCTGACAGTCAGCAAGTACGACTCCAAGCATAATACAGCGGTCAAACTTGTGGGCTTATGAAAGGTCAGACTGCCTTCACATTGATGGCACCGTAGCAATAGAGTTCAGTCCCTGTGACCTCGCGTGGCGACGGCTTACCAAGAAGTCCAACCAACGATATTCTTAGTCGACTTCCAGAACACGTTCGATACGATGCTCTGCACGGTGCACATGGTGCTCTAGGCAAAGGCGGGGGTGGAAGTACCATCCATTCGGAAAGCTATGCCATATGCAGCTAGCACTAAGAATAAGCACACCCTCGGCGGGCAGATAAGTTGATAACACCACCGGCGCCCACACTTGCACACCCATCTTATCACTCCGCTGGCTGAGCTTGATAACCGAATTTTCACTTCTTTTGGCCCTCCCTCCCTTTATCTTGACCCCTTCCTTCTCCCTTCCCTTCGGTCAAGATAGTCGTGTATACATTGACTATCGAGCACAAGAAGAGCGTGAGGTTGGGCGCAATTACCACTAAAGATGGATTACGATCATGAGAAGGGATCGCCGCCGGCGGATCTCAAAGCGCATGGTACAGGCGCTCAATTCGATGCGGATTCGAATGAGCCTATAGTCGCGGGTGACTCGGGCAAACTCCTTCGGAACCTGAAGGGTCGTCATATGCAGATGATTGCTATCGGTATGGCCTTTCGACATGTCTGGCAAAATTGTATACTGACGAGAGTCCAACATAGGCGGAGCTATTGGTAATGACCTTCTTGTTGCATCGAGTTCCAGCATTCCAGTCTCACCGCCTCAATTTAGGTGCCGGTTTCTTCGTTGGGTCCGGTTCAGCATTGCACACTGGAGGTCCGGGAAGTTTGGTGTGTATTCCAATGCCGATTAGTATTAGTATACTTGGAGGTTATCGAAACCGTACTGACGCGCCCAGGTCATCTGCTTCGCCATCATGGGAATCATGATCCTTATGATGATGCAAGCTCTTGGGGAGCTTTCTATCCTGTATCCCGTCAACGGAGCTTTCTTTACCTACTGTGTCCGCTTCCTTGATCCTGCCTGGTATGCGCTTTCCTCCGACACTCTCGAAGCGTTAAAGACCTTCATCTGACTAATGCAACGAAAACAGGGGCTTTGCAATGGGCTGGGATTATGCATTGAGCTGGCTCATCATTCTACCGTTCGAAATTACCGCGGCAGGCATCACAATCAGTTTTTGGCGCACCGATATCAACATTGGAGTGTGGATTGCCGTCTTCCTAACCATCCTCTGCGCCGTGCAGATCTTTGGTGTTCGAGGCTATGGTGAGGGTATGTGTTTTTCCAATCAGCCTCGATCTAGGTTCTGCTTGAAAACAAGCTGACCGCACTCTCCGTCAGTCGAGTTCGTTCTTAGCATAATAAAAGTTATTGCTTGTATCGGCTTCATCATTCTTGGCATAGTCATCGACTGTGGGGGCGTCCCCACCGATCCCCGCGGCTATATTGGCGCCCACTACTGGCACGATCCTGGCGCCTTCCGCAATGGGTTTCACGGTTTTTGCACCGTCTTCGTAACCGCCGCGTTCGCCTTCGGAGGCACCGAACTCACTGGACTTGCAGCGGCCGAGGCTGACAACCCGAGAAAAGAGATCCCAAAAGCAACCAGACAGGTTTTCTGGCGGATAGCCTTCTTCTACGTCGTCGGCCTCTTCATCTTGGGACTGATAGTGCCTAGCGACTCAAATGTGCTGCTAGGCAGTTCCGGAGCCAATACGAAGGCTTCGCCGTTCGTGCTGGCGATTCAGCTTGCGGGAATCAAGGGCTTGCCTTCAGTAATGAATGCGGTTATCACCATCTCGGTTATCAGCGTCGCAAATTCGGCGACATTCGCATCTACGCGTACCATTCAAGCCTTGGCCGCGCAGGGGATGGCCCCTAAATTTCTGGCGTACATCGACAAGAAGGGCAGACCAATTCCAACTGTCATTCTACAGATCTTGTTCGGTTTCCTTGCTTTCATCAACGAAGCGAAGGTTGGTACGACCGTCTTCGGTTGGCTCCTGGCTCTATCCGGTCTCTCGTATCTGTTCATCTGGGGATCCATCTGCGTTGCGCACGTTCGATTCAGACACGGCTGGGCGGCTCAAGGGCACAGTACCGCTGAACTCCCGTATAAGGCAATGTTTGGTATTTGGGGAAGCTATCTTGGTGCTTTCCTTGCCTTCCTAGCTCTCCTCGCGCAGTTCTACGTCGCACTTTACGTAAGTGTACCACATTGCCCGTTTTACGACTGAAGATTGCTTGACTAACATCCTAACTTTACTCAGCCCATTGGCGGTAGCCCTGATGCCGCGAACTTCTTCGAAGCATACCTCGCTCTACCCGTCATTATAGCCCTGTATGTGTTCTGGAAAGTCTATGCGAAGGACTGGAGCCTCTTTGTCCGTGCCCGAGATATGGATTTGAATACTGGGCTCAGGGCATTAGACTTGACCGAGGATGCGTTCATGGACAAGAGGAAGTCTGTGGCAGATATCCCCAAGGGTATATTCAGAGCGTTTATTTAGACAACATTTTGGGTTCTGGAAACACATACATTTGGTGTAGAGATATCCTATTGTTGTTCGCAGTTTGATAGAAAGGAGACATAAACTGCGAAGTGAGGTATTATTCAGCTAAGCACGTGTTTCGAACTTGAACGCAATCTTAAACATAGCGAAGACTGATTTTCTGTATTGCGATATTGAATAATGCAGAGCAATGACCAAGCCATAATACTGATGCCCTACAAGGGAGGAACTGGGTGCAATTATTCGTGGAATCGGATCGATTGGAGGTGGTTGGACGATCTCCAACTATCACCGGCGTCTTTGTACCCATCTTCTGTCGAAGCGCAGTCACTTTAGTACATAGTACTCATAGTTAGTGAAGCAATTGTTAAGAGCACTCAAGATAAAGAGTGATTAGGTCTGTGATATAATCTGGGGCTTCAAACATCTAGGTTTTTGAGTCAGAGTGTTTATTTCAGTCAGATGTTCTGCCAAATATCTGGCCTCACGATCAGTGGTACCCTGAAGGGAAATTTCTGGGTTTGAAGAGCCGCTACGTCATCCCTTCTTGTTCAGCCGGCGCGGCCGGAGCTTGGAAGTTGTTGTGGGGTCCAGACGTCGGCCGTGACAGCAAGGAAGACAGCGCTTCAAGTTTTAGGAGTTCGCTACTACCTTCTTGCAAACTTCTGTACCCGCTCGCTACCTTTGTTGTTACTCTGCAGTACTCATCAAAATGCTGTCCAGGAGTATCGTGAGATCAGCGCGCACTATCCGCGCTCGCAATCCACGCATAGTCCGCAACTCGCGCTTCCAGTCTACAACTTCCGAGACCGGCGGTGACCGAAGTGCCCTATCGCCTGCATTGGTAGGAGGTCTTACTGGAGGTGCAGTTGCTCTCATAGGTTGCTATACTTGGTATTGTACGTGTATCTCTCACCAATCCCATAAACTTATCATCTAACGATTTCCAGCCTATTCCGGTGCAAAGACCGTCGTCAACTCCGCGCACAGTGTTAAATCCTACATTGACAAGGCAACGAACCAACTGAAGCAGTCTGCGCCCAATGACTCCAGCGAAGCGCTGCAATGGTTCAGGCAAACTGCTACAAGCTACGTGGGCTTCATACCCGGTGCAAAAGGCGTTGTTGACAGCGCATTCAACGACATTGATGCTATCCGAAGCAAACATGGGGACGAAGTTGACAAGATCATCAAGAATGCCTATGATGAGCTCAAGGATGCCTCGAAAAACGGCATGAGCATAACAACAGCCCAGCAAGCGGGGCAGGTCCTCCAGAAATACCTCAGCCAACTAGCTGATCTCGCAGGAGATGCGGCCAGCGACATTCTAGATAACCATCCTCAGATCAAGGAGAAGGTCGGACCACAACTTCAACAGCTCAAGCAGATGGGCGAGGCGTATGGACCCGAGGCGAAGAAGCAAGTCGATCACACGTGGGAGCAAATCAAGGACATCATGAAATCGGGAATTAGCATGGATACCGCCAACAAGATCAAGAATGTTGTGCAAGAGAAGGTGGAGATGTTGAAGAAGATAGGTGACGAAGCGTGGAAAAAGGGGATGGAGCAGGCTAAACCGTACCTCGAAAAGAATCCGAAGATCAAGCAGATGGTAGAGGAGAATGCGGAATCATTGAAGCAAGGCAACGCCGGAGAGCTATTCCAGATGGTGAGGAAGGCGGTGGAATCTGGTGATACCGGAGATTTGCAAAACTACGTTAAGAGTGCGGTGGATAAGGCGAAGCAGAGCAGTGGTGGAGGGCTTCAAGAATATCTGAACATGATCCCGGGGGGTGCCCAGATTATGCCCAAGCTATCGCAACTGCAAGAGATAGCACAGAAGCATGGACAGGAAGCGGAAAAGATATTGAAGGAGACGATCGAGGAAGTGCAAAATGTGTTGGAAAGGAAAGGAAATGAGGCGCAGAAGCTGGCGGACAAGGCTAAAAAAGACGCCAAATGAGAGCGACAAAATAACCATTAGCACGAGCTTATACCTGCTTGCATACCCTCCTTTTTCTGTTCGCTGTCCAGCGGTGCACATGCTTCGAAACCGAGTCGAGGATGATGCGTTTGTTGAGGGCGGAAAGGGACGATAGAATTTACAGAGATCACCCGATTCTTCGATTCCCCAGGTGTACAATACTTCGGCCTGTATTTGAAGGTAGTAGCCAATGAATCAACACAAGAAACACCATATGGGTATTGCATGAATTGTTCCCTGCCGCAGTCATCACAACCAGGAGCTTGGTCGTCACACCGTTCGCACACCGTCCGCTTTATCCAGAGCTCAAATGTACAATGTCCTTCTATATTCAGAAATCCAATGGTATGGCAGAACTGCTTGATAGTTGTTCTTTGCCTTCATATGGTCCGATAATCCAATAACAACCCACGATAGTTCATATGAATTATCACCGTAGTCCCTTTCTAATCCCACAGCACCCAGACAACCTTGGAAGTTGTCCCTCACAGGGCTGAATGGCCGGGAACGGATCTGAAAGGCTGCCGAGGTGACATCTCCTCCTCAACACTGGATATTCTTACTCCAATTACCACCTGCTTATCACAAGCAATGTCCTCCGCGGCCAAGTCAGCACATTTTCGACTGCTGGATCTTCCTCCGGAGATACGTGAAGCTATCTGGAGCCAAGTCATATCCATCACCTTTGTCAAGCGAGCACTCGACAACGACTATTCCAAGTATTCTTTCGACTACAGCTTGTTCCTTGTCAACCATCAGATCTATTACGAAGCCCGCAAAATCTTCCGGCGAGACAACGTCTTCGTCCGCATCGAGACACCATGGCCCGAAGCCCAGAACCACGTTGCGCTAGAGGGCCATGTACCGCTCCTTGCCACCGGTGACAAGGCCGACCGTTTCAGGGGATACCACATGGCTGTGCTCATCGATGCACCTCAATACCAACATCTTGACATCGAAAGCCGGAAATTTGTTGTAAAGCTTGAGGACCTAACCAGCTTCACCGAGATATGGAAGTATAGCGATTTGAGCCATCCGTACTTGAACCGGCACCTGCGCCTAACGCTCAAGCTGCGAACTCCGCACGCTTTGCCTTTCGAACAACAGGTCATTCCAAAAGCTATACAGCAGAAGCTACTGCTGCCCTTTGGCGCCGTGAAAGGGCTGTACGATGTCCGCGTGGAAGGCGATCATTACGACTCTATCGAGAAAGCTATGCGAGAAGCCATGGCTGTCCCTTACATCACACCCGAACAATGTCTCGAAGATGCGGAAAAGCTGAAAAACGAGGGCAACGCAGCCCTGCTAAACAAAGAATACAAGCAAGCCATACAGCTATACGAGCAATCCTTCGCCGCAGTCCACATCATCTGCTCCGGTCGCCGCCGCTCCATCTTTGGCGAGAGCTATTTCGACGCCATCCTTCGCAGCGGTTCCTTTGAAGGCCAGAACGGCCGAGTACCCCGCACCGTACTGCGCGTTCGCTTGGTTGCCAATACGGTCCTTGCTTATCTTAAACTTGAAGAATATGAAGAAGCGCACTTCTGGGGCATGAGGACAATCAATATCGTAAGAGAGAGCATGTGGGGAGGGGAGGAGGAGGACCAGCCGATTCTGGGATTTCCGGCGTCGAGCGAACTAGGCAAGATATATTTCAGGACAGGCTTGGCTTGTAAGGCTCTGGATGATAAGTCGGAGGCCAGGAAACTGTTTAGAGTTGCGGCTGGGTATCTGCCGAATGATGAGATTGTGAAGAGAGAGTTGGCTTCTGTTGCCCTTCGGCTGGGCTAGATATATCCTCATTCCACCGAGAGGCTCGGCCTGGTGCAAGGTTCCCAATGAGAAGCTGCACTTGCAGGGTTAAGAATTTACGAGGGATGCGGCAGGCTCAGACGTCGCACGAGAGCAAGCGGGCAGCTGGAAGGGCACCAACGCAAAACAATGAGGAGTATTGTTCGTACCTGTTGCCCCAACAAGGAAGCGTACTGTGCCCGGGATGCAACAGATAGCCGAATCGAACTCAGACTGAGCGAATGGTCATCTCAGTTCTCCATTAAACTTTCCCGTTCTACGATGGACGCCGATGACGAAACAGTCTGACGAGATCTCCTGAGATTGACATTGCAGGAAACCCGGGTCTGTGCTCGAGTGTTTTGAAACATCAATTTCGCCGTGAGCTTCGTTCTAGGCTTACAACCGGTCAGTCAATCAAAGACGGGACCCGGAAAGTAGCGCCATATCGAACTGCACCATCGTGTGTTCACGGAGGGAGGGCACGGAACAATCAAGTCGACTAAATCGATCAATCCCGGGCAAGATACGTAGCGTCCTATGCTACGAGCCAGAATGATTGTTCCTATTCGAGCTTTCTAGTTGTCCCTGAAATCCAGGAGTTGGTGTAAATGGGAAGAGTGACTTCCCTAGTGAAAGCTACCGTACGATCAGCGGCACAATTCTTTTGCGTATAGACGCCTGGCGAAGGAGGCCTGTGTACGGATAGCCAAACGGACTAGGTCAAACTGGAGGTGGGAATTGGTGGTCTCGAAGGGGTCTTGATGTTTGCTTCTAAATGAAAGAACGGCTTTCATCTATAATTGAAGCGGAAGGAGTAGCGATGCCAGGTAAGTGACCTTAGGCAGTACGTCCTGCATCATCATGCAGCTCACCGGGTGATCACGGCATGTTCAATTCAACCACATTGTCCACTGCTCCATTTTGACGTTGTTTTCACTAGAACGCAATGATAGTGTACCGGGGTGATTGGTTTATAAAGATGCTACCTCGTTGTAAGACATGCTTAGTTATGAGAGAAGGTCAAAGTTATGCCCAGAGAAACTTTTCTCACGGGGTATATGACAAGGGTTGTATGATCATACTAATATGATAGACGATGTAGTAAGTTACTAGGTTCTGGGTATATACTGTAAGTAAGACATTACTTAAGACGTTAATGTCTTATAACTAAACTCACTTTTTTATAGACTTAGAAATGTCGGAATCATACTGAAATACTACCAACGTTCTTGTAAGACCATGTCTCATAAACCAATTACCCCGGTAGTACACGGACAAGTGCGGCGAAGACTAACGATCAAGTCTCGCCCCGTTATCCCCCGAGAGATTGATTCAGCGGCCTCTCATCGGACAAACGCAGATCATAACCGTTGCGGCTTAAGAGTATGCCAAGCATGCGCTAGACCAATCATCCCGCGGCTTACCCCACATCGGTGCGGGAGGCTGATCCGGGGACAGGCCTAACGGCGTCCAACGGCCCTATCGTAAGCCACCGTAAGACGGCTGCAACGTGCATGTAAGCACTGCGCCTGACTACCTTCATCCGTGATGCAGTCTCAACACTTACATCCCCTTCTCCCTGGAGTTCCCGCTCAGTACCTAGGTAGTGGGGGCCTCTGTGCCCAGAGCCCCTCATGCGACAATCGTCTCCCACCGCCTCGCTGCAAAATGCCGCGGCTACCGTTGCAACGTACTTATATAGCGGGCTTCCGCACATGAGAATCTTCAGCAACAAGGGCAAGGAAGCCGAATACTCACGTCTCGATACTGGAGATCACCCTGCCAAGATGTATAAGCAGGCGCTCGCTGAGACGCCTAAGGAGGCTTTGAACTGGAGATTGTTCTTTGGTGTTTTGGTATTCGGTAACTTGCTGTTCGGTCTGTGAGACGGGTAACAACTGCTAAACGGAAAACAGGACTTATGGGAGCTGCCAGAGGTCTCGATGAAGGCATAATAGGCACGACCGTGGCTCAGCCGTCATTCGTCTCGGACTTCAAGCTGCATGACCCAAAGCTCAACGCCTTGGAACGAGCGAACCGTCTCTCCAACATCACATCGATGGTCCAGCTTGGCTCAATCGGTGGCGCGCTGATAGCGTTCTGGGTCAATGACAAAGTCGGCCGGATAAGAGCAACGCAAGAACTTTGTGTAGTCTGGATCATTGGAACAATCATATATCTGTGTGTTTAACTGCTTACCTGTTCACGTCAACGACTATGCTCTTCTTAGCTCGTTCTGACTCTCTTCCAGAACCTCCGCAGGCCGCCTGGGCCAACTTTATGCCGGTCGACTGATTATGGGTTTCGGCATTGGCCAAACCGTCGTCGTTGCTCCAACCTACCTCGCTGAAATTGCGCCACGCGCTATCCGCGGTCTTTGCTGCTGCATGTTCTCAGGCGCCGTCTACTTCGGCATCATGCTCGGCTACTTCACATCCTACGGCACGCACTTGCACATCTCGAACACGAACTCAAGTCAATGGATCACGCCAAATAGCTTACACATCATGTTCGCCGGTATTATCTTCTCGCTTACATGGCTTAGCCTGGAGAGTCCGCGGTGGTTGGTCAAGACCGGTCAAATGGCAAAAGCAGAAACAAACCTATCCAAACTCAGGCATCTCCCTCCGACAGACCCCTACGTCCGCACCGAACTGCTAGACATCACCGTCCAACTCGAGCACGAGCGGCAATCTTCGCACGGAACAAACTTCTTCACCCTCCTCCGCGAACTCTTCTCGACAAAGGCCAACCTCTACCGCATGTACCTCGGCATCGGTGCTCAGCTCCTCGGCCAATGGAGCGGCGCCAACTCCATCACGATTTACGCTCCGGAATACTTCGCCATGGTTGGTATAAAAGGCTCCTCCGAAGGCCTCCTTGCAACGGCGGTCTTCGGCATCGTAAAGTTCGTTTCCGCCATGGTTTGCGCCCTCTTCCTCGTCGACTTCGTCGGCCGCAAGCGCGCCCTCGGCACAGGTATCATCCTGCAGTTCATCGCTATGCTCTACATCGCCATCTACCTCTTCATCGACCCGTCCGCTGCCGACCCGGGGACCAGGCAGACTGCGGCGCAGCGACATGCGGGTGTCGGGGCGATTGTGTTCATTTATATCTCTGGGATAGGCTGGGCGATGGGCTGGAATAGTATTCAGTACCTCATCAACGCTGAGATCTTCCCGCTGCGGTATCGCTCCATTGGCACGAGTCTCGTCATGATGATACACTTCGCGAATCAGTACGGCAACACGAAAGCCGTGCCGGAGATGTTCATCGGTCTGGGGCACGGCGGCACGTTGATGTTCTTCGCCGCAGTAACGCTGCTGGGATTGTTCTGGGTGATTGTTTTCATTCCGGAACTGGCGGGCATGAGCCTCGAGGGTATCGACGAAGTGTTCAATCTACCCTTCTGGAAGATTGGGTTGAAGGGGCCGAAGCTGGTTAGTGGGCGGGGACCGGTGAGCGAGGAGTTGGAGATGAGAGGGGCTAGCTTGGATGAGATTGAGAGGAAGAGGAGGCCGTCGAAGATGGTGGAGAGCGTGGCTGTTGTAAATGGGAATGCCGAGAAAGCTGGGAGAGGGACATCTGGTGTCAGATAAGAATGTGTTCCGGTGGGATTTTGCGTTTGTTCTGCTAGAATCTTGGATATTTCAGGCGAGATGCGGATGAGTTACGAAGTCATGAGATAAACCATCTACGTAGACTCCTTCTGTTTAAGGAGATCACCAAGACCAGAAACGGTTCGTCGCGTCTGTTTCAACTTCCATGTCTGTTGGGTGCAGGTACAATTGTTGGTAAATGTGTTGATTGTGGATGCTTGATGTATAGAATCTATCGAAGAAGAAGACTAGATACACTGTGTGGCTCACGTGCTTCGCTAATACCTTCACACCCGCTCACTGCTTGCTTGATCTGATGAAAGGGGTTGAATTGGGAGAGGAAGCGGTGGACTGCTGATCTGATTGTCGTTCTGCTTAGCACCCCCTAAAGCTTCTAAAAGGTGTTGTAAATGTGCTCGTTTGGTGATTGGTGTATATTTGGTTTGGTATTCAGGCTCGCAGCATGAGGCTGTTGGTTTGGTGTTTAGCTTAGTTGGGCAGCACTTGGCTGTTTGGTATCGCTTGGTTTTGGTTTAGCAGCATGTGGCTGTTGGGGTTTCGCTTCGCAGCACGATGGCTGTTGTGTGTGTGTGTGTGTCGCTTCGCGGCTTATAAGCCGAAGCATGGAGGACGGAGGACGAGTCTCTACGCGTCGATTTAATGGGTGTCTGTTGCTGTTCGCTGTGTTGTTGTTCGCTGCGCTGGCGTTACGCAGGGATCTCTCCTCTGTCGCCTTCATCTTTCGCTCGCGGATCGCGTCAAGGAGTCCTTTGTTAGGACGCCAGTCCGGTGGTGCGTTCTGTGGGTGCTGGAACCAGTAGCGTTCGTCTGAATGACCGTGTGATAGACAGTGACTGCACCAGTACTTGAGGTTGATATTCTTTGGTTGCTGGTGACGTCTATGTGCCATGAGTCCAACTGCATTTGGTTGTTGTCTTCACGTTAGTGATATTCCTCCTCTTTGAGTATAGAGATTGCTTTATCTGCTGTTATATTAGGAGAGACTGTGATAATTTAGATGAGGGATCGGTAGCTGGAGTTAGTAGGTATAGCTATTGATAGGACTAAGAGGATTCGTTGGTCTGCTGACAAGGTGATTCCTATAGCGTCTATCTGCTCTGTGAGGCGTTTAATTGATGTTATAAGCTGGCTAATATCGTATTCGTTCTCGCTGAGGCGGAGGGAGTAGAGCTCTTTAGAAAGGCGCATGAACTATGCTTCGCTCGATGGCTGATAAAGCTCCTTTAGCTTCTTAAGTATAAGGTAGCCATCGTTAAATTCAGCGTCTGATAGCTTTGCTTTGAGGTTAGCTAAAATGCTTGGTGTAAGAAGGTCTGCTACTTCTTCATGTTTCGCTGCGGTAGACGCGTCCTTAATATCTTCGGTTGTAAGTGGATGCTGTGTGTATTACCAGAGCTTTCTAGCGTGTAGATATACATAAGCATCAATAATCCAGTTGTAGTAGTTATCCTCCTTAAGGATTGCGTGTGCTATTACTTAGTATACGAGTGCTCCTCGCACTGCTTCTGTCGCTATACTGAATGCTAGATAACGTGCTAGTTCACGGAAGCTTTATGAATGAATAGGCAAGCAGTTCGAACGGAAGTTGACCGCTGCTGGGCTCATAACCTGTTAGTAAATGTGTTGATTGTGGATGCTTTATCTATTGAATCTATCGAAGAAGAAGACTAAATACACTGTGTGGCTCACGTGCTTCGCTAATACCTTCAATAATTCTCCTTTAGATAACTATACTATACTAACAAAATATGGAATTGATAGACTTTTGCCTAACTACTATACCGTAGTATTCTATATATACTAAATAAATACTAAGCTATATAGTCTATACTACTATCTTTAAAAGTAGCTAAATAGGTAAATTTAATATCACCTAGGCAGATTTAGATAAGAGCTAAAGAGATAGAGTAGGTTAGGGAAGAGCTCTAGTAGGTAGGTAGGTGGTATAAGTTACTATATTCTATACTAAAGTAATATCTCTAAGACGCGGTTCGTAGAAGAAAGGCGCCTTTCTACTAATATCAGACAAAGCGAAAGACGACCACATCCCAACTCGCTCGTAGAGCTCCTCTCTAGGTCTCAACTTTCGAAGCGCAAGCCCATCCATAGGCATATGACTTCCTTCTGGGAAAGAAACTCGGAGATTATCTCTGTCTTTTGACGTATAGAATCTCAAAACCACGACGTAAAGCACCTCATCCGTGAACGTACAGTCCAAGTGGAGGAATAGATTCGTTTGACGTAAATGCTTAAGGCCCTGTTCTACAATATCAATACTGCTGCCGACGTAGAGCGCTGTACTACCGACACTCGAAGGAGGAGAGAAGTGGTGCAAGACCTTGCCTCTAAAAAGGTGACAGCGGATGCGGATAGCTCCTTTGACTGTAACCACCCCATCACTCTGCTCCGTCCACGAACGTACGGTTAGGACAGTAGCTTTGTCATGTCCCATGTCTTCGAAGCTCCGTTGCCCAAGGTCTTGCTCAATCCCACAGTCCACAACAGAGGCCCACGACCAGGATGGAAATAGCGACGACCTCTCAAACGGCAAGGCATGACCAGGGCCAGTATCCCTATTCCAGAGAAGTTGGTCCACTAGCTGTTCTTTCAGAAGACCTGCAACAAATGAGTGTCCTGTAGTCCTCTCCATCGTGGTCATCACAGCAGAAAGTGCCACCAGCTTGTCTTTATGGAACGTCAATCCGCAACGCGCGTACGCCATTACAGTGCGATTCCAGTTCTCAGCAGCAGAACCAAAGCGCTCTTAAGCGTTGCCCTCTTGTTTATCCCTTGACCTCTTCCCACCGTACAACTCCCAAAATGCTGCCTTCGGGTTGGGACGTAACGGCATCATAACAGAGTCTAAGTCCCGCCGGCCACTTTCGTTCCACTCACATTCGCGGCACTCCCACTGCAGACCATACGCGCCATAATAGAGTGTCCTTGGTGACATGAGCCGTTCCTGAACTACCCAAGCGCGGTTCAGAAGAGGCGGTTCAGAAGGCTTAAACATAGATATAGCCTCCCATCGACTTGCAGCTGGTTCTTTGTCGTCAATGCTCGCGCAGAGTTCCATGTGTGGACTCTGTCGAACTTTGCACGGAAGTACGGCCAATGGGTTCCTCCTAACGAAACAACCAGCATCCCCATTCGCACCCCAGAGTGCAGCGATAGTGAGGGCGGAATTGCTATAGATCATATGCATGACCGCTGACTCTCTTCGCCAGTCTTCTTGAGAATCTTGTACAATACACAACGAATCGATCCACAAATAGCGATACCCAAGCCGTCTGGTGATAACGATGGCGTCTCGAAATGTACGAGGAAGGGACTCCTCAGGAATGCCTTTACGGAGGGAGTGAAAATTGTCTGAACGCAAAATCGCTTGAGTATTGCCCCAACAATGACTTAACGTGACATAAGGAGACTCTGACTGATTGTTTTCCGTATCAGAGCTTGATGATACACTAAGGAATGGCTGTCTGGACCCGTCGCCAACATCAACGAGCCGTGTAGGCCGCCTGCACTTGGTATCGCTGATGATCTCTTGGCAGGCACAATGATGGGCAACGCATTCGTCGAGCCAGAACTTAGCAAGTCTGAAAGAATCGTCAGAAGCCGTAAATATACGGCTATGGAGAGGATCCTCCAAATTATCCACGAGATGTTTAACATTGTCGTACGCCGCTGATAGACAGTCAGCGTAGGCATTTAGTGCAACATTGTGGGCTTACACGTAATCCTGAACTCTCTTCTGAAGGTTCTTGGAATTCTGTCTGATAGCGTTGATCGTGCAGCTGGTTCCGTTTCAAGTCCGATCTTCGGATAATACTTAGATGAGAGTGACGCTAAATCGAGCTTGTATGGTAAATTGTTTCTTGTAGACCGCACGTCATGTCTTTCAGCCTCAGTACACTGCTCAATGCTCTTGAAAACTTCAATCTCCTGGTTCACAATTTCTTCCCAGTAGTCATACTGCCTTTCAAGTCCGCGAGACAGCAAAGTGCACATATGACATCCGCTTTCAGCCGAGTCGTTAAGCTGCGAAACGGACGCGTAGTGTTGGCGCATCATGTTCCCATCGTAACTTTCAGTTTCTCGTATCGACACTATGTCCTTGCAGATCGAATCACACTTCTTACACAGAACATTAAGTTCTATAGATTCATTAAAGTCGTAGCCTGCGTCCACGTCGAATGTGGGAAATGCGATGGCATCCATCAAGAACTTTCCTGTTATAGTTCTCTTGACCAAAGACGCCGATTTGTCTCCGAGGTTTTGACAATGTTCTCCGTTGCCCACCTTGTCTCCCAATTTGGAAGCTGCCATAATCGAGAGTCGGTAGTATTAGATTTTAAAGAGAGGGATTTACTACACGTTGCCTTTACGTTAACTTGTATAAGGTTCTCACTTTCCTATAGTTGTGACTACTGCAGGTGTTGAAGGAAGCGTGGGTAGAGGTGCTGCCGCGGCATGAAGCTGCTCGGCAACTCCCGTCCTGTTATGTTCGTCCTGAACGAAGGTGTTGGATTCGGCCTTTCGTCTGAACTTTGCACTGGAAAGAAGGTGTTTTTGAATATCAACTTATCTACACGCCTTAAGGTGGAAATCGTAAAAGTATACATTGTTCACTGGGTGGGAAAGAAAGCCGTCATCAAAGCGGCAACTCAATGTAGTAGACGCTGGCCTTCGCTGTGAATTGCCTGATATCTCGCCGGTCGACACAAGACGACACTGCGCCCACCCTCAGCTCACTGCAACCGCGTCAACAACGATACGTGTCAGACAATGCCATAGAGAGTTACTAGCGATCAAGATCTGTTCCTCACCGAGGTTGATCGTTGGAGAGTCGGATAGCGCTCGATAAGATGACTCATCCGTCTGGTCCTCCTCCAGCTCAACATGCTATAACTTGTACTTTCGACTCCTTGCGGCAGCCTTCCACACACGCTACTCCGGACGATGGTGTTGCGATTGAGATCTCTTCAACTATTGCTGTAACTTGATCATGCCATCCCATTGCTCCCCTGATGCTATGGTACCCTCAGACACACCCAATGGCCACACCAAACCATCGACAACGCGCTCTGGCACGACAGAAACACCAATCAGACCTCCATCCTGGCCTCGCTCTCCACCGTCCTTGCTCCCTACCTCCCCAATCCCACCTCCCCGATCCTCCCTCAAACCCTGCCATCACCCTCCCCCTCCCTCAACACACGCCTCGCCTCCCACGGTCTCGGCCTCTCAAAAACAACATCCCACCTCCTGATCCACATAGCAACCCACCTGAACCAATCCTCCCTCTCCCCGCGCTACTGCGGCTTCGTAACCGGCGGCACCACTCCCGCGGCCCTCGCCGCCAACGTCTTGACGAGCATCTACGACCAGAATGTCGCGGTTCACCTGCCAAGGGAGGGCGTGGCGACGGTTGTTGAGGCGGCGGCGTGAACTTGCTGCTCGATCTGTTCTACCTCCCGCGTGCGGAGTGGAGAATTGGCAGTCCGGACGGGGCGGAAGCGGGACATTTACGATGGGCGCGACGGCGAGCAACGTCCTTCTGCTGGCGCTTGGCAGGGAGTTCGTGCTGAGGACTGCGGCGGAGAGGAGAGGAGCCGGTGGTGACGGATGGGGAAGTACGAATGTAGGCGAGCATGGGATCGCGGAGGTTATGCGCGCTGGTCGAGAAGGTGCAGGTTTTGTCCACGATGCCGCATTCGAGTATCGCCAAGGCCGCCTCGATTGTCGGCATTGGACGAGCCAACGTGGTCAGTATCGCCGCGTCTTCTCCTTCGGCGGCGGTGGCGGATCCGTTGTCGATCGACCTCGCGAAGCTGGAAGAGTTGGTTGCGCAACCAGGCACGGCGAGCATTCTCGTGGTTGCGGCGGGAGAGGTGAACACGGGACGGTTCGCTATGGCCTCGCTGGACGACATGCGGGTGATTCGCCGCATCTGCGATAGACATGGCGTGTGGATCCACGTCGATGGCGCTTTTGGCCTCTTTGGCCGGATCCTGAGGGACTCTGGGAACGACAAAACCGACTTTGAAGAGATACTGCAAGGGACAGCGGGAATCGAGCTCGCGGACTCCATCACGGGAGATGCACATAAAATGCTGAACGTGCCGTACGACTGCGGCTTCTAAGTCACGTGGCACAACGCGCTGCTGGAGGAGGTGTTTCGGAACGGGAACGCGGCGTGCCTGTCGAGTGCTGGGGGGCCAGGAAACGGCGAACAAGATGGGATTCAGAGTCCGCTGAATCTCGGCATTGAGAACTCGAGGCGGTTCAGGGCGCTGCCGGTGTATGCGAGCTCGGTCAGCTACGGGAGGGAGGGGTATGTAGATATGCTGAAACGGCAGATCGGATTGGCGACGAGGGTCACGGAGTTTTCTGTGGGAGCATGGCGGGTATGAGGTATTGCCAGCTGAGAAGGGGAAGGGCCCGGGAGTAAAGGAAGCCGTGTTGAGGAGGACTTTCATCATTGTGCTTTTCAAGGCGTGTGAGGAGAGCGTGAATGAGGAGTTGGTGAAGAGGATTAATGTGAGGGGGAAGATGTATGTGAGTGGAACTGTCTGGGAAGGGAGGAAAGCGGCTAGGATTGCAGTCAGCAATTGGAGGGTTGATGTTGATGCGGATGCGAAGATCATCGAAGAAGTACTGGCAGATGTGATAAACTAAACTAGAAGACAGTGTCTTCGTCGTGCATAATAAGCCTTGGGGACCCCCAGGGAAATTTGATAAGTATACTTTGGCCCAGTCAGTTGAACTGGTCTTATATACAAAGCGTGGAGTGCGGTTGAGATAAAGGAGGGTTCGAATATGCTTCTTCTCCTTCATTTATCCCTTAGGCACCGGCTACGATACCCATAGCAGTTTTAAATTCTAAGATACACGCCCCAGTCCTACCGGTCGTAAGCCCCACCCTCTGTCCAGCATTCCCTCTTCTTCATCCCCACAGCAAGCGGCCCCCATCCCCTTCTCCACCCTCTCCTGCATCGCTCCAACCCCCAATCCTCTTCTCCACAATCAGTGCCTCCACCACTGCCTGACCTCACCAACCGCCGCATTCGCCGCGTCCGCCCCCAGCGTCGCGCCGAAACCAAACGTCGCAGCGTTCAGAACCTGCCCGCCGTACATCCTTGCATAGTGGTGATGCTCATGGTTCTTATGCTCGTGGTTGAAGAGGCCGCGCTCCTTCTGCTGGGAGAGCGGGGTGTTGGCGTCGGAGGGTGGGGAGGCGTTGTTGGGGGCGTTGGCAGACATGAAGGGAGTGGATCGGTGGAGTGGAAGGTGTGAAATGAAGGTCGGTGGATAGGGTAAGTGGCGGTGGTCGTAGGATGGGATCGGAGCGATTGGGGGTGGGGAGGTGTGTGTGGTATCCTGCGCAGAGGGATTCGACGATCGCTTGTTAGGGATGAGCTTAGATTGGTGTTAAGTGGATTTGGTGAAAGGCTAGTAGTGGTGTTTCTTGTGGTTTTTGAAGCAGTAGTGAAGGAATTGAGATTCTAACTACAGTGACCTTGAGGGAATTGCAATGCCAGTGCAAGATTCGAGCTTTCGTGCTAGAGGGTGAATTCGTTTTCCTGCTATCGTGGAATTGGGGGGGGGGTTGTCTAGAACTGGCGGAGCCCCGCCAAGAACGTCATTCCGCCATCAGTAATCGCTGAACCCCATACCTTGATATGCCCACTCTTTCATGGAGTTATATGGAGGTGCGAGCGGACGGGTCATAGGGCACTCGTTATTAATGAGACATGGAGTGTATTAAAGAGCAGCTCTTTGGCTATAATTCGATATCTTGTGCACACCAGAAGGAAGCATTGTGTTGCAACTGTTCCTCCGGAAGAAGCGGACTTTAGGTATTCGAACTGGCAACTGATACTATTTACGTTATTCGAGTACGTTCATATTCGTCCCCATGACGGTTCTTACCGAAACTCCTATCGCTACGGACTTGCATTGGGTACTTGCAACGTTGCGTTTGAGAATCTAAAGAAGGCATCCTCGCCCCAAACGACCGGGCCCAATAGCTATATCTCAATTCGCCAAGCGTCTCTAACCAGTTTCGCTCTTTGAAAGAAGAGAACTAGCTAGTGCCGCTATGTAGCATTCTGTCCCGCTCCCTGCTGAAATGGCAGAGAAGATCAGGACCATCCAAAAGCCCAGCTAGATGTGAACATGCCACAAGCACAGGTATATGTTGGGGTGATTCTCCCTTGACTCCTAAGACGCTTCGAATTGCAGCGAGATAGCACATGGATAAGGTATGCTGAAAGTATAAAGCATGATACTTACTCTTCGGGAGGTATGATCGCAATGATGATGAGTAAAAAGAGAATTTCAAAAGGCAAGACGCCTATGTCATCGATGACCTCTGAGATTCATCCGCTTCGGCTCTGCAAAGAGTACGATGTTCTCGGATCCGCTGTGCCTTCGCTGCGGAAACGAAAGTTCTGCGTGCGCATGTTCCAGGGTAAGACACTTTCCGCCAACCAAGTCACCATTTGGGTCCGTGGATGCAGCATTGAGATAATCTTCTCGCCCTCCATCGCGATGGTGTTCCTGCCCGCAGACGACGCCAAAGGACCACTCGCACCCATGGTTGGCTCGGCCGACGGTCGGAGCCTGAAGTCAATATGCCTGTTCGTGAGTTGGGTGCTGAGATAAATGCAAGATATAATTCTTCCGTTCAAGCCTTTGGAAATTGGACGACAGGCGCTTGCCATAACATCAGTCGAATTGGTTTTATGGCTCGGAGATCACCGATTGATGCGTATCCTCGAAGAAACTCTGCCCAATTTGCAAAAATCCGGCAATGGCAGGTGCGCAGCGAAACTGTTTAGCTCCTAGTGCTACTCTTTAGGAGCGCTCTGCTGCATTCTATCGACGTTGTGGGCTGCGCTCTCCAAATCTGCTCGGCCGGCATCTACAAGTCTATTGTAGTAGTTTTTTACCTGCACCACATCGTCAGCCAATGCAATAACGTATATCTGGCCATAACGGTATCCGATCAATCTGGCGCTGTGAAAGTCTTCAAAGGGATTGAAGAGGACTTACCATAACACGACTTTTGGTACCCATGGTGTCAGCAATGGCTTCCCAGTCGGTCCCAAAGCGACGTAAGAGATTTGGGAATTCTAGCTGCTCCTCCACGGACCAGTATGATGTTACCAGTAGGGACTCCTCAGTTCTTGGAATTGCTTGCTCTAGCTTCTCGAGATGAACGTCGGCCATGTCAAATATCTATAAAAATATTGAAAGTGCAAGTCTAGAAGGGCAGCTCCTTTTTAGCGCAAGCTGATTTGCAGTGCCTCTCGGTACTTTCGGACGGGAATTGAGACTGCTCAGGCAGGGTTAACGTTGTAGAGAAGCGATATTCCGAATTGAAAACAGGAAGCAAGAGGACCGGAGTATGAAGTTTGGCAAAGCACTAAGGCATATATCTATATATAATTCGGGATGCTGTCAAAGGGTTTGCCAAAGCGTGATGAGGGACATGGAAAGGTCGGGACGGAAGCCTGGAGTGCCTGGCACTTTGAAGTGTCCTCCGTTCACCGCCTTGGAGATACAAGTCGGTACTGCCGCTACATCGTCATCATCAAAAGCGCACTTTCACCGTGACAATACACAATGCGCAATGTCGGAGCCCCACAATGATGATTTGGACGAGATGCGCGTAAACCCCCAACGCGCCAAAGAGCTCCTAGAAAACCTCAGCCATGTCATACAACAGATCCAGAACGCCAACAAGGCTAACAGAAATGTATCACTCCAACTGACCACCATCCCGCCATGCACTCCGTACAAGACTCGATTGCGAACATAGTTAACAGTTGGAGCCATTAGGTCCGTCTAATAGCCGTATCCAAACTCAAGCCGCCCTCCGACATCCTCGCCCTGCACCAACCCCAACAGCGCTCCCAATCCTCCTCCCAGCACCAGCCACATCTCCACTTCGGTGAAAACTACTACCAGGAACTCCTCCATAAATCCTCCATTCTCCCGGATACGATCCGCTGGCACTTCATTGGAGCGCTGCAGACCAACAAATGCAAACCGCTTGCTGAGAACGTGGGGGGGTTGTGGTGCGTTAGCAGTGTGGATAGCGTGAAGAAGGCTGATGGGTTGGAGAAAGGGAAGAGGGCATGGGCGGAGACGAGGGCGCAGCTGAGGAGGGAAGGTGGGGAGGCCGGCGTGGATGGACAGGCGGAAGGAGTAGGGGAGAAGATTAGGCAAGAGGATGACTCGGCCTGGGATGGTGGTGAAGGACAAACGGAGAGGCTGCGCGTGCACGTCCAGGTCAACACCTCGGGCGAGGAGTCCAAGAGTGGCGTGGAACCAGACAAGGCTACTGAGCTGTGCAAGCATATCATAGAGAACTGCCCTCACCTGCAGCTAACAGGCTTAATGACCATCGGCGCGATTGCGCGCTCCACTGCCACCACTCCAGAAACCGAGAACGAGGACTTTACCTGTTTACGCGAAGTCAGGGACCGAGTGGCCCAGGAACTTGGCAAGGACAAGGAGGAGCTGGAGCTGAGTATGGGGATGAGCGGGGATTTTGAGGCCGCGATTAAGCAGGGGAGCGATGAGGTCAGGGTGGGAACGGGCATATTCGGCGAGCGGCCAGAGAAGGGTGATGCGCAGGCTAAAGGCGATGTAGAGAGAGAGAAAGGCTGAGAATGCCATCTTGTTTTAGATTAATATTCTACTGCAAAGTCAAACCAGAGACGGTCACTCGAAAGAGGACTCCGAGACGGTACACGAGCACGATATTCTCATGGAAGAACTGTGTCCGTGCTATAAAGTAGCGCGGATTAAAGCCCTGCCTGGCCGACCACACCGTCTTTTCGTGAGCTCGCCAGACTGCGATATTCGCAGGCAGGTACTTGTATTGTATGCCGGCTTAATCACCGACAGCAAGAAACAATAAAGTCTTGCTAAGAAGGTATTCCCAGCTTTCGGACTCTACTTCTTCGCAGTTTGTGCCTCGTCAGCCTTAGCCTTCGCTCTCTTCTCCTTAACACCGACAAGTCTCGCATCGCTCCTCGCCATCCTCAAGGTCATATACGCATTCTCCGTCGCCTCGTAGTCCGAAATCTTGCCCTCCGTAACCTGCGCAGCATTCTCGATCGGCAGAACAGCCTTAACAGCACGCGTGACGTTCGTGTCTCCAGACTTGGCAGCCTTGACATCCTCCTTGGAGGCATCTCCCTGCTTCTGCTTACCAGAGCGGCGGGGGAAGATGATAACGCGAGCCATGTATGCCTTTAGTCGCTCGACGTTGGCGGCAATGGATTCTTCGGAGAGGTTCTGGCGGCGGGGGTCGACTGAGATACCGATTGTGCGCGCCAGCTTGCGGGGAACGCCAGCAGCCTAGATATCTCGCATCAGTCTTGATGTTCCAACACCTTCACCTTTCAATACTGGTTGCGTACCTTAAGCTCGGCAAGGGAAAAGCCACGGCCTGGTCTGACCCGGCGATTGTACTTGATAGTAGGACACCTTACGACGGGCCTAAGCTTGTCGACAGGTCGAGGCGCAATAGCAGCAGCCTTCTGAATTCTGGCTTCTCTCCTGCTCTTCTTGCGACCGGGCTAACGAAACGGTGACGGATTAGGTCGTGGGTTGCATGCAGGCGCCACTGCTCTCATGGTGAGAGGGGAATTACCTGATCAAAATGCACTCGCACACGACGTTGCCAATCCTTTCGGAAATCTGTACTCGTCAGTAAGATAGTTTTTGCGAACAGAACACAAGGAGCCTACGGTTGTGCGGGATCATCTGATTGTGTTTGATCGCCTATGGGTGAGAACGTCAGTAATTCGCACTTGACGAATTGAAGCAGTTGGGTCTAGTTACCATCTTGATTAAGCGTTTCCTTCAACCCTAATCAATTTGTCTCTTCAGCGCGACTGAGTACGTGGAAGTGTTGTCGCACTTCGTCGGTCAGAGGTGGTTGAAAGTCCGGGGACTCGCTTACACGAAGGGTTAGGGTTGGAGCCCTATCCCACCAGTACGACCGAGGGATGGAAGTCAAGGAACGCATCGCGCAGTTAAGGTACCACACGGTAGTTATAAGCAGGTGGCGTAGCGGCTAGCTGTCGAGGATCAACTCGCCCCTGCCCGAGTAATTGTAGCAGTTCAATTTGAAGCGATGCATTCAGCCATTCGCCGTTGGTCTACATTGGACTATCTACTACATTGAGAATTGCTGCTCGCTGAACCTAGGACGAAGGTCCACAGCCAGCGGGTTTTGTTGCAATTGCAAATACGGAGGAGACTCGGCATCAAGCAGGAAGATGTCATAAACCAGAATAGAAAGTCATCCTCAAGCAATTAAGCAACAGTAATCACTTATGATCATCATTCTGGGCAAAAGCCGTCGAGGTCAGCGCTTCTGCGGACTCGTTAAGCCTTCTATTCCCAAACCAAGTCCAGCCCCATGGCGGCCTCGCTTCGTCGGTGATTGTGCATTCGTGCTCATTCGATTGGCTTTTCTCTTGGCCGCCTCATCCGCTCTGTCAAAGCCAGGCTTTCTGACCTGCCCAAATAACTTACTCTGCGTCAAAGCACCAGGACTTCCCGGACTAATAGCACTAGGATTCCGCCTGGATACCTGTGACTTACGAAGCATACTTGACGCTGCCTGACTCGCCTGAGACTCTGCCACTTCTTCTTCCTCGGTAGAGTCGCCTGTGTGCTCAGGTTCCGATGCAGAGATGGTAGAGTCTCTGCTCTCTCGTCGGCGTACACTGGGCAATGGGTCATACCTGGGCTGGGGAGCGGATTGAGGTGCCCGATCGTTTCCCCTTGCGTATCTAGTAGGTGTGCGGATGCTGCCGTAATTAGCCGTGCCCGGACGTGGTACCGTTGGCGTTGTTGGCAATGAAGAGAGCGAATGTACTCCACGGGTGTGTCCCATGTGCTGGCTTGATGGATGTGTTCGAGTTGGCGTAGATGGCGACGCTCCGATCTCTTGGCTGAGGACTTGGTCGGCCAGGAGCAGGGCAGCGAAGGTGTCTTCACTACGCGGAGTTGAGGTAACGGCTGCCTGGCCCCGAACGTTGCTGACACGAGGTGTAGGGCGTTGCGGGCTCTCGAACCCTAAACGCGGCGTACCATCGTACATGCCACTCGTCCGTCGCAGTCTGTCGAAGTGTTCGCGGTTCTCTCGTATCCGCCTTTTCAACCTATCATTCTCTTCCATAAGAGTCGCTGCTTCTGCTTCACGATGAACAATGAGCTTCTTTGCATGCTTGAGGCGCCGCTGCAAAGTGCTGTTTTCCAACTCAAAAGCATGACATTGAGCCGTCAGATCGGTGAATGTCCCCATGTCCACAGGAGTATGTCTAAAGTCTAAATCCCCGCTCCCTGGACTCAAGACACCGTTGAGTCGACGCTGTTCCGCCATCTGTAAGACCTCTACCTCTCTTTGCGTGATCTCGAGCTCAACGGTCATGCGCTTAGACGCTTCTGAGCTTTCTATGGCGAGCAATTCATACTGGAGCTTGTAATGTGCTGCGGATGAACGGGCCTCATGAACCGCAATATTCAGTTGGTTGACCATGTTGCGAAGCTGATCAACAGACATATCGTCCAATTGGGAGCTTACAGCACCCGGCTTCACAGTGGGTGGCGGAGAGGAGAGGTGTGAGGTTCTCGCAGGTGACGGTGTGCGAATGACTGCTCGCCCCGCCGAGGCGATCTGAGAGGATGGAGGTGGTGTGATTGATGATGGCGGTGGAGGTGTGGATGCGTTTCTGGCTTGGTCTGTCTGAGACGGTTGCGACTTGGCTGTGTTGGCGGATGAGGAGGGTTGCCCTGGGAGCGAAGCATGATGAGATTGAGGCGTATCTGGCTCGGCCCTTTCAACAGGAGAGGTTGATATTTCGTCTGACTTCAATGGTGATGTGGCCTTAGGAGCCATGTCTGTTTGATGTACTTGATGTCGCACTGCTACAATGAGGGACAGCCTCCAAAGCACACCCCAGTAGGGCTAGAGACGAGCCAACAGCACTTCTGATGCGCTCGGTGGAATTTCTCAGGGCGATAGTATCATGCTCGAAGAGGATCGACGTAAGCTAAGTTACGAACGGTGTCCCACTTGTCGCAATGCGGTTATCGATGTAGTGCTCCGCTGACTGAGTAGGTAGGTAGGTACAAGCCTCAATTCGATTTCCTGGTGCGGCTGGCGATCTCCTGGCGGTTGTCTCCTGAAGTGCTGGTCGCGTAAGTTGTGCAATCGGTCTTATCAAGTCCTGGCCGTAGTTTGGAATATCAAGATGCTGAGGTAGCAGGCGCGGTGCGAGTGGTAGCCATCGTTCAGCTGGAGCACGTGGAAGTAGATGGCTGGGGAAGAAGGTCCAAGCGGGCGGAAACGGTCCCCTAGGCGACACCCGCTGGGACCCTGAAAAGTAAACGCGCAGGGGCAAGGGGGATTCTACAACCAGAATTAGATATAGACGATGATAAATGATCTTGATGTACCAGCAGCAAGCTCTTGTTAGCTCCTTATGCAAGAGGTTCGGCAGACAAGAAACGTATACAATGCTTCCTTAACTCAAAGCGTCCGACCCTGCAGCAATGGAAGTTGAAACAGCATCAATCAGATCTTCCGGCATCCCTCGTCCTTGCAGGCTCCCAACTCCGAGAAAGGTATCCAACACCGAGGCCAAAGCTTCTGCTATAACCGGCGCTGGACGTGGTCTGCGCAACGTTGCATCTCGAGCCTCATTGAACCTCTCCTCGATAAATACCAGCTCTAGGACGAATTTGCGGCAGCCGGGACCTCTAACCTCGTTGGGACATAACAAGATCAACTCCGTCTCAAGATCGAGCAATACAGGGAAAGAGAGTCATCATTTCAAAAAGCCTGATAGTCGGCCGCTATCTCGGCAGCAGCGTCCGCCATCAAGTCATGAAGCTCTATCAACACAATTCAATAGCCAAAGCCAAAGTAGAGAGGCGGTCGGGAATCTAGAAGCGGATTGGTCATTTCAAAAATCATTGGCTTCCTTCAAGAGTAATTCGTCAATCTCGTACGGTCATGTGGAGCCGCGTCATGCAACGGAGACCGCCGTTCAGACGCCAAAGCCTAACAAGAAATCACGGCCTTCTTTATCTGACCGTACCATCGATTCTCTGTCTCAGATCTCTCCCTCTCCAGGTCGTGCTAGGAGGACCTCTAATTTCTTCTCACCTGAAAGCCCTATGCCCCCGCCCTCTCGTCCTGCCTCAGCAATGGCCAGCCGGATCAGGCCGGGAACAAGCGATGGGAGCAGTCGAGTATACACTTTAGGCAGGCCTGTCTCTCCATCCAAGAGAGCAAACATTCCCTCACGTATATCTGTTGCGCCCAACTCTGCAATGTCTACACCTAGCAAGCGAAGTGTCAGTGCCGCAATGCCAAGACCCACATCTATACGGAAACCTAGCACATCTACTCTACACACTCCTTTTGTAGATGCTATGCGCGACAGCTCAACTGAGACATCTGAAAGAGAGCATTTAATGAGTTATAAGGCCAGCAGAACAGTCCATCCCAGGGTTCACAAGCCCTACCCAAGCTTGGACGGGGGCTTTGACAGGCCAAAGCGAACGACCACGATAGCTCGACCATCATCATCTTCGAAGCGACCTGCTGTAGCGCCTGTAGAACCCGAAGAGACTTTCCGCAATGTCTCTAATTCGTCAGCAGCACTCCGCGAACAAATAGCAAAAGCTAAAGCCGCGCGGCGTTTGCCCGCCAGCGAAAGATCAAGGCTCGTATCACAAGGTGGATCCGCAATATCTATGGACACGTCCGACGATCATTTCATGTCTGATGCCATGCTACCCAAGCGCATCCAGTTGGCACGAAGTGATGGACGGCTGAACATTGCCGCAATGGAACTCAAACGGATTCCGGACGAAGTGATGAAGATGTATGATATGGAGGTGTTGACCTCCAGTGGATTGTCCTGGAACGAAGTGGTCGACCTAACTCGGGTTAATGCTGCTGATAACGAGCTCGAGGAGCTACCAGGAGAGCTTTTTCCAGATGTTAGCACAGACGACTTGGTCCGGGAGGAAGATTGTGAGAGGAGCATATTCAGAGGTCTAGAGGCGTTGGACGTACACGGAAACATTTTACGGACAGTTCCGCCTGGACTGCGGTGGCTGGATTCATTACGGTCCCTCAACTTGGTAAGCCGCGTCACTGCTACCTTTCTCATTCATGAGGCGTACAGAATACAGGCTACTCCTTTCACTTCTGCAATGGACCAACTAAGAGAGATACTTTTCTACTGAAGATATCTGTATGAAGTCTTTCAGATGGTCGTGGCTAACACCGATGTAGTCTCAAAACAAGCTGGGTAATGCGTGCTTGGATACTATCGTACAATTATCAAGCTTGAGAGATCTCCGATTAGCTCGGAACCAACTGAGCGGTCCATTGCCAGACAGTATCAGCAACCTACGAGCATTGGAATTGCTTGATGTCCACGATAACAAGCTAATGGCGCTACCGGAAAGTCTACGGGAGCTAGCCAGTCTTCGTATACTCAATGTATCAGGAAACCAACTCATATCATTGCCTATGGACGCTCTTGCTGAGCTACCTCTCGTCGAGATACTTGCAGCGACAAACTCCCTGCGTGGCGTGCTTTTCTCGGATGGAGCGAGGCTATGGCCTCGATTACAAACATTGGACGTTGCCACAAATTCATTGACAGCTCTTGTCACGGATGGGACGCTGGATCTTCCAGCAATTCGCAACTTGATCGTGTCCAACAACCGGTTGAATGCATTACCGGACATATCGCAATGGCCCGAATTTCTCAGCCTGCAGGCGGATAGTAACCAGCTAACCTCTCTACCGCAAGGTTTGACGACACTGAAGAGATTAAGGACAGTGAACCTCGAGAACAATAGTTTAACCAAGCTTGACGATGATATTGCCTTTATTAATTGTCTCGAGAATTTGAGACTCGGAAACAATCCGCTACAACGACACAAGTACCTAACCATGGACACCCAAGACATCAAAGCGGACATGCGGAGGCGACTGCAACCATCTCAATCCGAGGACGCAACCATGGATGAAGCGGATGGGAGCAGTGCGTGGAGTACCACTGGCAACCATACTCTCGACCTTTCGTCTAAGAAGCTCGAAGACATCAATCCAGACTCGTTCGGCACTTTTCTTGCCCAGAACGTTGTGCGGCATCTGAAGCTGCACCACAATCTGTTCCCCTCGGCCCCAGTATGCCTTCTGCTGGCACAAGATCTCAAAACCCTCGACCTCTCCAATAACGTCCTTGAGCCCGCACTTATAGCACCGCTCTTGCTTCCACAACTCAACGAGCTCATACTATCAAACAATAAGCTGACCTCCTTCCTACCAATAACGAGCTACCTCACGGCGCCGGATCTGCGCGTCCTCGACGTACGGGGTAACCGCATCACAGGATCTCTGCCTGTTCTGCGGCCGCGGTTCAAAAATCTCACCACACTGGCGGCGGCAGATAATGCTATCACTGAGATCTCCGCGGATAGCCTGAAGGGCTTGGAAATGGTTGATCTAAGTAGGAACGACATCGCGCACTTACCACCCGAAATCGGACTGCTGGCGGAGACTCTGAAGAGTTTCACTGTTGGAGGTAACGCGTTCAGAGTGCCGAGGTATACGGTGCTGGAGAAGGGGACGGAAGCTACGTTGGCTTGGTTGAGGGACAGGCTACCAACGGCTGCTGAAACTGAAAGCCTGGAGAAGGCGGAAGCAAAGGAAACTAGGCAGAGGAGTCCAACGATGGTGGAGGCGCCGGACTGGGGTCCTCGACTTTTGGGCGCAATGGTGTAAGTGACACTTTTTGGGTTGTTGAACCTTTTGGTACTTGGCCAGAGTTTGTCGAGTTTTGGTGTTGGGACCTGGAAGTTGGATTTTTGGGAGCAGCTTCTTTCTCTGTGTATACCTTCTAGGGAGACGACTATATTCCGTCGTCGAAACTCTCCGTTGTGTGAGGTTACTCCTCCGGATGCTGATGATACTGAAGTCTACGGTTTATTCGACATATAGTCATTCAGATTTGTGAGGTCGTGCTATGACTTTGCCAGCATAGTGCGGAAACATCGCTGCTCCCACTGCTAGTAACCCGATTTTACCTACTCCAACCGCGCGACCGTGTAGATGTGCGTCTACAGACCCAAAGAGTTTCCGACGTTTAAAACCAAAGCTGCACTCTGCGTAGCCCTAATGCGTGCCAGTCCTATCGCTGTAGGGCTAGAAGTCTGCTGCTTCGTACTGTGCATCGAATCGTCGTGCCACTCCTTACCACTGCCTAGGTTTTGCGTGGAATTTGTTCGCGTTTCATTTCCGTCACCAGTCCCCCGGTCACACGAATGTCGATTAGTTCGTACAGCCGCAGGCGTATCAGAATGCCGGGAAGGAGTGGACATCTACTTCCTGTCGTCGAAACCCGGGCATGGATCGGGCATGACACTCGATACTACCCGGTGCGATAGCGCCCCCCGGGCCCCCCCAGTGGGAAAGTTCAAGTCTGTGTTCGCCGGTGGTTCTGCAGGTTTAGTGTCTGGAGACAGGACTAAGTGTGCTTGGCGGATACAAAAACCTAGGGCTGTGTAGGTATGGCAGCGGAAAATGATTCTAATTGACAAAAGATAACCAGGACGGCTCCTGTATCTAATTAGAGGGGCAGAATGAGATCGTGGAACAGGCGGCCGCTGTAGGCAGATTTTCGACGGGATTGATAGACGTAGTTAACCTTCTGCAGCTCCAGCGAACTCGATCTGCGACCCGGTCTTACTTCCTCGGTACAATTTGCCGGGACTTCTGATTGCCACCACTGTGCTGATTTTGCGCAACGCGTTTGCTTTTCTCTTTCAGCGGGCCCAGTCTTGTCATCGAGCAAATGTTACATACGCTCCTGAATACACAATGTGGAGTTGTTTTCCGTATCGATATATAAGCAAGTCTTGGTTACCACATCCAGAGCCCCGGCGCTAAGGGAAACTCTTGGTCACTACCATTGGAGCCCATCGTACCACTTATCTCTTGGGCATACTGGGCGAACTCGTTCCAGTCGATCCAGTCATTGAGATTGGTATTCGTCGAGGGTTCGATGATTGGATTAGCACTCAGCGTAGCAGCCATTGCCTGCGCAACGTTCGTCATTGTGAATGGCATGTCACTGTTCGATTGGAAGAATGGATCTGTGTTGTTAGCAGGAGCCGCTGGGAAGTTGAAGCGAGCGGCATTCATATCGAATCCAGACATCTCAAAATCGGAGCTTCCGTTTGGAGGGAGGGACTCTGCCTTGCTTCGTCGCAATTGTTGCGCTTTCGTATATAGCCTCTTGATTGGTCGCCAGAGCATTCCGCGTTTGGTATCAGCGACGCGTTCGGCCCAAAGGTCAAACACCTTGTCAATGACTGCCCAGGCTCTACTGACTGTAGGCGAAGTTGTTCCCGTGCACAGTACAGTTAGTGTAACGGCAAGAGCGTGCCACTGGACGAAAAGTCCAAAATACCATATCCACCCGGCGGTCTCTTGATTCTCCTCCAGCATGGAAGCATACTCCAGTATGGTGACGGAAGTCTCGAAAGCATCCGTTAATACGGGCGCGGATATATTTAGGTTGGAAACTGCCGAGACAAATGGAAACATTGCAGCAAGCCTCAACCGGGCTATAATCAGACGTGTCACGATATTGGCGACCCAGCATAGAGGTATTTGGAGGTCACCGTGCGCAAGGTACTTGTTCTCCAGCTTCTGGCGTAATTTGTCAATCACCTTTTCCTTTTCTTGCAACGAAAAAGCCTGATTTGAGGTTTGACGAGGATTGTGTAGGGAAGAGTCTGAAAATGTAACTTCCCACCAGAAAGTAGCCACTTCGTATTGAATAAGGCAGAACGACATTTCTGTCCACCCTACGGTCCCTACGAGTGGCTGGTTAGAGTGCGGCCCGAAATCGTCGTCATTGACGTTCGAAGGCAGATCAGTATCGAAACTGCTGGCGATTATTAACGGTTCGGAGCCCCTGTCAGCTGCAATCCGAAAGTCGAGGCTACAGATTTGCCACCATAGCCGGCGTCTCATTTCAGCTTCGAACGGTGTGAACGTAGAGCCATCACCGTCGCGGTGGAGTCCAAGCGAATGCGCAATCCGTACGGCTAGCCCAGTGAGAGTCCACGAACGCTGTCCTTGCTCCTGACATCTAAGGCTGGTCTACATGAGACAACTTGTCAGTCTTCCCGGCAAGAAAATTGCCCGCTGGGCCGAAACAATCTGCCAACAGTCTGCAGAACTTACTAAGAAGAGGATGAATGCTTGCAGAGTAGTCAACTCTGTACTCTCCAAGAATTCCGCCTGAGCCAAAGCGCTTTCAGTAGCCATCATAAATCTTGCCCTGAGCGAATTTCTACTTTCGTTGAACCAGGCGAGGCACTCTGCCTCGGTTGCAGTGGTGATAGCGGCAAAGTATACGGCAGATAGCAGTGCTTCTTGACTCCAGTCTCGCTTCGCAAAAGACACCTGAGTCGTGGATGCCATTACTGTAGTGCGCAATGTCGGCATATGCAGTAGCTTCGCCATTGGGCTGACATTGCGAGCGTAAAGTTCGAGCAGCATGTTCGCATGCAGCGGGGTTAGATGGGATGAGGAAGAGGTTGGTGTTACCATGCTTGGCCCAAGAACAAAGGCAGATCCAGATCTGCCTTCATGTAGACCTTTGGGCGCATCATGATTCTCATCTTCTTGACCTTCGTCATCCGAACTTTGCCCGGCAATATCCAATATCTCGCAAATCTAGATCGTCAGTCTCGTGAAGTCTTCAATAGTCGGGACGCTAACCTGTTCGCTTAAGCCTTTCCAAACAGAACGTATCGGATATGAACTACCTCGTGGTGATGGCAGAGAGTCAGGTTGGTTGTTGCCTGAATCGTGAATCATGGCTTGGCCTGATGTGTAATATTCTAGTCTTTGGTCGCCACCGCCATTGGAGACAGTGCTAGCAGGAGGTTGCCAGCCGTTCCCAGCGTGAATCTTCTCATCGCTAACTGGACTGGTTTGGTCTAAGTCTCCCAAATATCCGATTGCTTGTTCCAGTCGGTTTAGTCTGGTCAGAAGGTCCGTGCTCTTGGTAGTCTTATCTGCTTTTCTTATTCTTGTCCGGGGAGGATATGAGCAGACGGAGTCTGACCGTTGGCATTGAGTACATTGCGGCTGTAGGCGGTCACAGCCAATCTTGCGTTGCCGGCAGCTAGTGCAGGCTAGGGATTTCCGAGCATTGGACAGGCGTTTGGAAGATGTCGCCTGCGAAGAGTCTACCATTCTAGGCGGACTCATCATTGTGAAGGCCGGCTGTAAGGAGCACTGACTTCAAGCGGAGAGGTGGTGATTGTACGATTTTACTGATTCTTCGGAAGAAGCCGATACAATGTAGAGGTTTACTGTCTCACTCTCGGATTGCAGCGTCTTTTACTAAGTGAAGTGCATATGTGCTATGACGGCTCTGGGATTCTACGAAGCATGGGACGTCAAGTAGCTCCAAAGTAGTGATCCTACAGCTTCTGTGATAGAGAAAGGGGCGCAGGTCAAGTCACCAACTACCAGTCTGACCAAGTAAGCAGACGAGGTATACTTTCGTCGAGCGTTAGTGATGATGTAGAACATGGTAGGTAGGCATTAGTGGGCTAGAAAATACTTTAAGGGAAAGCCGCCTCGTCATCGTGCTTCGTAGAAGTACTTCCAGATATGCTTATATAAGCATCCAGTCTTACCATACCGTACCCCGCCTCCCGCAAACTTCCTCTGTGGAACACGGCTTGATCGCAGGTTGCAACACGATTATAAGGGCAACGAGAGCAAGGACCTATAATGAAGATTATGGCTAATGGCGGCGTATGACAGTCACCCGTCTGCGGCCAGCATTCTTTACCGTTCTGCAATAATTCCTTGTCATTATTCAACAAACCGCGAAGTCGATGCCAGCTCACTTCTACAAACAGAAACCTCAAAGTACCTCTTGCTGAAAACTAGTGCAATTGGCAAGGGCCGATGTACTATTAAGTGAAACGATTCTATGCTAATGCAATGCAATGACGGCTAAACCCAGAGCACGACTCTAGCACGTCGGCCTTTAGCAAAATCTGTATGACCGCTTCTCAAAGAACTGGTCCAGACAGGACACTCAAATTCAGGAGAGGCAAATCTCGCACTTGCGGTTCTTAGGAGCAATCAAGAAGGGTGCCACAAACTCCATGTCCTCGTCTGTCGTGGTGGGCGCTATTGTGGCAGCTGGACACTCACGGAAGAACGCTGCTGCAGCAAGCGCAAGCTCTATCTTTGCAAGATGTAAACCGATGCAAACTATGAAGAGAGACGTTAGCGTTGACTGGGTTCCAGATGGGATAGGAGTTCCACTGACCTCTGGAACCACCACCCCAAGGCATGAATGCATCTTTCATGGCTTGCGTCGGATTTGCCCATCGTAGGGGCTCGAACCTGTGGCAATCAGCAATATGATCTGCGAGCTTCACCGTTGCAATAGCAAGACTTACGCAAGCGGGTCTTGAAAGATTGAACCATCCAAGTGCATGGTATAGGCCTGCGTTGAGACAGTGAAACCCTCCGGGAAGAAGTATCCTCCCATTGTCCTGCCTCCCTTGGGTACAACACGAGGCAGGCCGACTGGAGCAGCGCCGTACAGGCGAAGGGTCTCCTCTATAACCATGTCTAAATAGCTCAGATTTTGTGCGTCTCGAATGCTGTAGCCGGGACTCAATGTGTTAACCTCTTCTTGGAGCTGCTTCTTAACCGATGGATTCTTGAGGACGGCCCAGACAAGATAGGTCAACGTAACCGCAGTGGTATCACTACCTGCTATGATGAAGCCTTTTGCGTCACAATCGATTTCATCATCTGTCAGCCCGGCACCTGCATCTTTATCCGCAAGGACTTTCGCGAAGAAGGTGTTTTTCATGGATCCAAGACCTTTGCTTTGCTGGAGTTTTGCTCGAGCAAAATCCGCCACCCTCTCTGGAGCAGCCAGAGAGCGTTGAATGCTGCCTAGCGGGAGGTACATCAGTAGGTCGCCGAGTGGGCTGAGTTCAACTTTCACTCCTCTCATCATCATAGCTTGTTCCATGTCCAGGGAAAAGGTAGCTTTCTAAGCATAAGCGCATTAGCAAATGTCTTTCTGTTGAGAATGGTACGCAAGGACAATAGAAAAAAGAGCCTGGATGCCCCCTTGTGACTTCTTAGTTAAGTGGCTGAATCCTTACCTGGCCGCGCTCGAGACATCCCAATGTTTCGCCGAAAGCTAATTCACTGATTACGTCCGTCGCCATGAAAGTCCACCAGTCCAGAATGTTGGCCTTGTCTTCCAAGGCTTGCTTCTTGATACCGGCAACTGCCAGCCGTACTCGTTCCTGAATGAATTCTTCCCAGTCTAGGAGCGCCTGCTGGGAGAAGGCTCTAGCGTAACGTCTTCGACGCTGGGTATGCTCTTTGGGGTCGGTAATAGCAAAGATATTCCGGGTCTCCCCTTCTCCAACAAATGCTGCGTACCACTCCGACTTGTTGAAGCCGCTGCCGATTCTGTGGATTTCTTTAGCCGCTTGAAGGTCAGAGATTGCGACTTCATCGGGAGATATCCGGACAAATGGCCCTGTAGTAAGGTAAGACACGCTACCATGTTCGACTGTTACAAGGATCACCGACCATATTTCTGATGGAGAGCGTGGACGTAATGGAGCCTCCGCTGTCTTATTATTGCCAATTTGAGGGGTAGTTTCGTCCACCGATTAAGGAGCGGGCCTGGCACTTTTCGTAACGGTCCAATCAATGCGGTTCGAGCTTTCTAGCGGAATTGTCACTACGACTGCGCATCTATTCTGCACAGTAATGCTTACTTGAAATACTGTCCATACTGCAGCGACGAGAAGAGCAAGCAACGCGTAGTAGAGAAGAGGGCGCATCGTGCAAGTTGGTAGTAAACGAGAGTGCCACTTGGATGAAGACACCAAGGTAGGGGTATGCAGATGAAGGATCAAGACATACAATGCACATGATATGCTCTATATACCTCCTACATTTGTAGTTTAAGGTGTGGAGTAGGACCGTCCCGGACTGCAGAATGCGTCCGAAGTCCGGCACCAAAACTGGTAGTCGGCATGGCTATTGGGTGTGCTAGGCTTCATCTAGCTCTAGCAACTTTGCTTTTCAGAACCCTTATTGCTTCACCCGCCCGGGCCTGGTCGGCGGACGTACATCACAGTACTGCAGGATGTTCCACATCGTACGGAGTGGACAAGAATTGAATCCCCGGGTCCGCTCGCGTCCGTATGCGTGGCGAGTTTGAGGTTGTTTCCCCACGATCTGCGATGACGCAACGATCGAAGTTTATCTGTCGAATCTGACCTTGGACCAAGAGGACCCTTGTCGCCCGCCAGGCGAGGTGCCAAAAGTCGTGAGACATTTCATTGCCTGAGGCTGCCTTCGAAGATACACTGGAGGCCTCCAGATGGATATATTACCTCGCTGAAGCTGACGAAGCTGGAGCATCGGGATATGGTCATATTCAATTTAAAACATCAGCGTGGTTATACGGGCGAGCTCCTGAGCGGTTTCATGGTCGTTTCTGGCTCGTGGTATTACGCCTAAGGTTATGTCGCCTTGCCTGAGGCTAACCATTAACATGTCGTTTCATCTTAACATGTTATAGATGTACCACGATGCGATTCACAGACAGCGCGCCTCTTCGAGAAACTGCTTTCATGCCACATAACACGTATCAGGCTTAAACGGAGCTAGAGCGAAGATCCTTACTCTAGAGATGTAAGCTGATGGCTAAATTTGGACTCTGGAGGCTGTGTGATCTTCCGCCAAGCAAAGCATGGCGCTGAGGCCCCAAGGCTACGACCTCCGCGGACCGCGCTCTGTGGACTGTATAAACGTTTCTCGTCTCCCTACGCAATATCAGTATTTCCTGTCTAATATTGAACATTATTAAAGTTGCCCGCCGTCGCTCGCTTCTATGCATTCTTCTTTACTATCCTTGGGCGCCGTCGCTCTGACCTTAGTTAAATTATCTGTTCAAGCAATCCAACTGGATGTGAACGACGCAGGTCCGTGAAGTTTACCCATTCTCTACGGCCAATATTGACTCGGAGGAAAACGAACAGACTCCATCAAGGCCGCAGCAATCGCTATCGTGCCATACATCGTCGATCTGTTTGACACCAACGCTGGATTAACTCCTGGCACTCTCCCTCCACCGTACTATTGGTGGGAAGCGGGCGCTGCTCTTGACGGTCTTGTGAATTACGGGAACCTGGTTGAGGGTCAATATACCCTTCGCGTCCAGACCGACCTGTTCACCCAGCGGGGGCCGAATAATGATTATATGCCACCTAACCAGACGAAGACCGAGGTACGTCCTGCAATGTTTGCTATACCGCCTTCACAATGCACTGTGACGCCGGAGTCCTTTCTCGAGCGCCGTTATGTTTCGTTGGCCCGTGCCTCTAAATACCTGGCGAGATCATGCTCTCCAACTATGGCTGTGCATTTACATGGAGCAGCCGCTTGCCTCCAAAACCGTGATTGAGCAAACATTGGACCGATCCTCACTTATACCTTTGGCAATCAAGTTGTGTAGTACACGTCTATCTAACAAGAATTCATGTAGGGCAACGATGACCAAGGCTTCTGGGCTCTGGCAGCCATGTCCGCCGCCGAACGAACCCTCGGCTTCCCCGCCTCTACCGGAGGTATAGAATGGATAGATCTCCCTCGTAACGTGTTCAACCTCCAAGCCGCTCGCTGGGACACGACATCCTGCGGTGGTGGCCTAAAATGGCAAATCTTCGCCTTCAACAACGGCTACAACTACAAGAACGCAGTCTCCCAAGGGACATTCTTCTAACTTTCAGCTCGTCTTGCTCGCTACTACGGCAATCAAACTTATGCCGATTGGGCTGAGCGTGTCTGGGATTGGACGAAGGACGTTGGCCTTATCTCGGAGAGCTATCAAGTCTTTGATGGTACGGACGACACGACGAACTGCAGTAACATCAACCATATCCAATGGACGGCGAACGCGGGTCTGTTCCTGTACGGCAGTGCCGTCATGTACAACATTGTAAGTTCTCCCCTAAGACAGCGCTTCAGGATCTCGATCCTACAACGTCCAGCGTTACGTCAGCTAATGCTGGCTCCAACAGACCGGCTCACCTCTCTGGCGCGCCCGCACAGACGGCCTCCTCAACGCAACCAGCGCCTTCTTCACCTCCACCTCCCCCTCCACCAACAACATCATGTCCGAACCCGCCTGCCAGCCCTCCAGAACCTGCACCACCGACCAGCGCGCCTTCCGCGCCATCCTCGCCCGCGCCATGGCCGACACCGCCCGGGTGTACCCCGCCGCCGCCGACATTATCTACTCCCGCCTCCGAGCGAGCGCTGCCGGCGCAGCAGCAGCCTGCACCAACTCTACGAACGGCACCGTGGTCTGTGGATCTGATTGGGCGGGTGGTGCTAATGACGGGCAGAGTGGGCTCGGGGAGCAGTTGAGTGCGCTGGAGGTCGTGCTGGGGTTGCTGCCGCTGCCGAGGGCGATGGGGAGGGATGGGGCGGCGGCGATGGGGACGGTTACCGCTTCGGCGGCGGGGACGGCGGCGGCGACTGCGACTGGGGTGTCCACGCCGGCGGTTACGATGCCTGCGGAGGCCACATCTGCGTCTGGTTACGGTACGGGGTACGGCAATGGGACGGCTGGAGGTGGTAGTGGCAGCAATGCGACTATGACTACGCCGACTGCGCCGAGCGGAACTCAGAGCGGGCTTGTATCTCCAGTGCCGTATACGGGTGCCGCGCCGTTGACGGGGCTGAAGTGGTCTACGCTTGGCATAGCGACATTTATCAGCGTTGTGGTCATCGCTATACAGGCCGTGTCAAGGATGGAATTAATCAAATCAGAGCGGTAGAAGACTGAAAACATCAAGGGCAAGGTAGACGGATCGTGCTAAACCTGGCGGCGATAGCCTTTCGCATAGTCAGACTCTGAACTTGCGGATGTTGTACGATATCGTTAATTAGGAGTGGTAATAATGGCAAAAGAACTGAATATTAGTCAATCCTTAAACAAGACGAAAGTCTGCTTGACATAGGGGGAACATCAGGGAAAGCTTAAAGTCCTATGTCAAGATCCAAGTAATAGACAGTCTACATCAAGGTACAGCGTAGCAATCCGAATTCAACCCGTACCATATCCATGTCCATGTTATCTTCTTCATAGACGATTGCACATGTATTGTGCCAAAAGCCGGGCTGGCTCCTCTCCGGCAGACCCAGGAGAGCCCGTAGGGCAGAAAAAGGGTTACGACTTTCACTCCAAACTGAGAGATGACAAGGCGAATACGTTTCCATCACTCTCTCCACCGTTGTCCATCTTCTTCAAAACCACAGGTCGCCAAGTATCCGTTCAACCCACCTCTTCACCACGCTCCTTCACCTACTTACTCCACTCACAGCCCAACCATCCCCCCATCGCCCAACCGTCCACAAGGCCCATTACTCACCGTAAAATTCCCATACCACCCCTTCTTAAACCCGCCCACATCCAGCCTCCCCGTCCTAAACCCATTCCCCCAATCCTGGCTCCCATCGCAACTACTCAACGTCACAAGCCCGCAGCCATATCCCTCTAAAAAGAAACTCCCACCGCAGTTCTGGCTCTCTTGACACGCGACGCAGCAGTCGTATGCGCTTGCCGCGCTGACGAGCGAGGTGAGGTCGTTAGGGTACGAGATCTCGAGAATTGGGATGCCGGAGGGTTGGGAGAGGAGGTTGTTGGTGGCGCAGGCGAGGTGGGTGGATGTTGGGGTGGGGACGCTGAGGGTTATGAATGTTGTGCTGGTGTGGGTTGTTGTGTTTGCGATGGTCTTGGTTTGGATTATAGTGGTAGTGGCATGGATCGTCTCTGTCTCCCTTGCAGCACCATTGTGCGTTGTCAACGTCGACGTCGACGTCGACGTGGTCCAGACTTCCGACGGCTTGGCATACTTGCCCTTCGTCTTGGTGTGCGTGGTTGTCGCGTTGATGGGTGACTCGGTGGTAGTGACTGTTGCTAGGATCACGTAGCAGGATACGGCGGAAGGGTAGAGGGTAGGGGAGTAGACGGGGTGGGCTTTGCTGTCCAGGCGGACGTGTCCGCCTATGGAGGCTTCGTTGCCGAGGCCGGCTTGGTTGATGAGGACGGGGTGGCCGAGGCCGCGTTTCTTTAGGGAAGCGGAGTTGAAGGGGGCAATGGGCGTGAATCCTGCTGGAGTGTTTATGGTTGATGTGCCGAGGTAGACAGTTGAGGTGTTTGTCGTTGTGACGGACTTGATAGGTGTTGTGGAGAAGTTCGAGGTATGAAACATGGTGGAATACGAGGTCGTGGTATAGGTATCCGGCGGTTCAGGGAGCATCATCGTTTCCACGAGCGTATGCGTTGCAGTCCTCGTTTCCGTCGATTGTGCGGTGGGCGTGACCTCCGTCTCTGCAGTTGTAGTCCATACTTTCGTCACTGTGAGAGTTGATGGTACGGTGGAGGTAGTTTTCGTCTTGCTGATGAGCTGCAACCACCAATTGAGGCCGAACTCGGTCCTGCAGCTTTCTTGAACTGACGTCTGTTCACGAGCTTGCACAGGAGCCAGTAAGGCCATAGCTGCAATTGCGCCCAGAATTGATCGAAGAGCCATGCCGGGCGCTACTGACTCTTGGAAAGAATAGTGGGAGTGCCCAGAGGTATAGTAGGTATAGGTCGGAGCTTGGATGGAGGATGGGGCAGAGGTTGCGATGATGAGGGGTTGGCAGTGTGGTCATTGCTTTGCGCCGCTCCACCAATCAGACTTGCGCCAGGGATGTTTCGCCGATATGCCCGCGCGATTATCTTGTTAAGCGGTGCGTACAGTGAATTCGACTCTGTATGGTATATAATGTGTAGACTTTCAGAGACAGCACCTTGCCTGTCATATCCAGACTGCCCTATCCTTCAAAGTAGGAGTTGCCTACCAGACGTGATCCTGTAGTCAACACAGAACGGGCCGGGGAAGGCCTTACGAAAACCAAGACGGGGACAAAACACAAGAAGCGGTTCAGTATCACGAGCCAAAGTAGCAATGAAGATCTCGCCCTTGTTTTCCCAAGGTCATAGAAGTAAAAGTCAGTGTAAAAGGTTGCAAGACCTTCGAGGTTTTCACACAGATGAATCTGCCACTGGAAATTTTCGCCCGCTCTTCACGATCAGAAAATTCTTGCGGTTTGTTTAGTTCAATTGTTGTACCACCAACTCCCACAAGCACCATTGAAACAAGCTTGACATTTGCAAGCTTCGTAGGCCCGCCGTTTTGTGTCCGCCACAATTTAGATCAGTAAACTTTGCATCTGTTGTACAATGAATGACGGCGTGGTCACTCTTTCCATTTTGCGCAACCTTTAGGAACGTATATATTCTACTCGTCTATCCGTTCCTTTGCAACTATGCTAAACATCTCTAACTCTAGGTACGCCTCTGCTTTCGAAAGCGTAAACGAGTAGCTTCAAATTAGGTGCCGTTACGTAGACGCCCTCCAGCTGGGCTAATTACCCAATACCGTTTACTTTATTGAAAAATAAGAGATTGCGTTAGATTCTCAGGAGGGCTTCTCCGCTTTCCTTGGGCATATCGTAGAGGAGTAATTAGTGAGATGTAAAAACGCCCGAGTAATTGGACCTCAACTAAAATTTTCTCGGGAGGTCGCCAGTGGGATGAAAAGTGTTGTCGAACAGTTCGGCGCTTGTCTATGATTCGTTTCTCGGCATGACGCCCGGCTGCAACTCAGGCGCTGTTAGACTGGAGGTCCCCTGGTGGGTTCGACCACGGCCGTTGATGTACTCTCGGTGTGCAGGAGGGGGTGGGAATCTCCCGCGTTTTCGAAGCCCATCTCTTATATCGACCTACCGCTGAATGCCAAATCTCCTGCTTTCGGGCGGGATATGTCTACAACGAGTTTGGAAGTAACTGCTCTCTACTGTAGCATCAAAGTTCTCCTACCTGGGCAGTCGAGTGCTTCTCTCAACCTACTGCTAGTGCAATGGCCCTCTTGTCCCATCTGCCTCGAGCACGTAGGGATTTTCGTAAAGCTGGTGGGATGTTTCAATCTACAATAGGATGGTTTTAATAGCAAAGTAACCATGAACATACCACGAGATCATTGTACAGTTCTACAGTAGGATGATAGCGAATAGTTCTACACTGAAAGTAGCTACTAAAGGTGTCAAACGAAGGCAATAAGGATAATTCCTGTACTAAATTGCAGTAAGAAGATCACGCTAATACTGCAGTGTCATTTCGGTATGCTATGCAGTGTTTATTAACATCAATTGAAGGGTCGGCGCGATGTTCGTCCTAACCATTAATAGCTGCGGTATTTCGCAAAAAGGGCAGCGAGGTTGGGCGCCAAAGTGATGGAAATCCCTGCTTTGCATGTAAATCTAGATCAGAACGACGGCGGTTCCAGATTTGAAGCGGCTCCCTTGTCTTGCAGCGAGACTGTGCAACACCCTGGCTAACGCTGCCCTCTCTACTGGCTAACAATGGCATTGAGCCATTATTACCTAGGTATTTGAGTGCTTTCAATGGGTCTCTACGGTTGTGGTCTAAAGATTGGCCCCGTCCTCCTTCTTATTGAACATAACTACCCCTTCCTCCAGCTTCCCACTTAACGTCTACCCAACAAGCAAGCAACAATGCGTCCCAAACCCTCCTCCTCCGCCCCCAGCGCGCATCCCACCCTAACGCTACCATTCTATACGCGTGCCGAGCTACCATCAACATGCCAGCTCGCGGCCTACCTCCTCCGGCTTATGGCCATCAAACGCACAAACCTCTGTCTTTCCGCCGATGTGAACACGACCTCTCAACTACTCGAGCTAGCTGAAGAGTGCGGAGACTCAATTTGCATGATAAAGACGCATGCGGATATTATAAACGATTTTGGGGAGAGAACGGTGACTGCGCTCAGGGAGATAGCGAAGCGGAAGAGGTTTCTGATATTCGAGGATAGGAAGTTTGGGGATATTGGAAGTATGTTACAGGCCAATCATTTGCGTCTTCGCTCCTATGACTTAGAAGTCAAGCTAGGACCTGCTCCTATCCAAGATCTCAACTAAAGGGTTCTTCTTAAACCACAGGCACAGTCCAGCAACAGTACACATCCGGCCCCCTCCAAATAGTCCACTGGGCGACCCGCCCTGCGACCGCGGCCTCCTGCTCCTCGCGGAGATGAGCTCGGCCGATAACCTCATCACGCCGGCGTATACGCAGCGGTGCGTTGAGCTAGCGCGGCAGCACCGGGAGTTTGTGGTCGGGTTCATCGCGCAGAGGGGGTTGAATTGCGAGAAGGGGGATAATTTTGTTGTGTTGGCGCCGGGGGTGGGCTTGCCGCCTGTCTCTTCTTCTGCCGGGCCTCAGACGGGGACGGAAAGGGAGAAAGGGAGGGAGAGGGAAAGGGAGAGGCATGGGAAGGAGAAGGAGGAGGAGGTGGTGGGAGGCGATGCGCTGGGCCAGCGGTACAGGACGCCGAGGAGCGTGGTGCTGGGCGAGGGGTGCGATGTCGTTATTGTGGGGAGGGGGATACTGAATGCGGAGGATAGGGGATTGGAGGCGGAGAGGTATAGGAGGGAGGCGTGGATGGCGTATGAGGAGAGGGTCAAGGGGGGTCGGTGATGGAACTGGGCTTCGCTCCTCGACCCATCCGATCAATTGCTATTTGCTAAGCCAAGAGACTCAGGGCATCATCTGTCTTCGCCTGCAGGCAGACCCCGACGGTGCGGGTAGCGGCCTCCCATGGGCAGCCGGCCAACTTGTCGAGCGATGTCCGCGGCTTTTGGCAAGGGAGTCAGCTACGCCTGTATTTCAGCGATCGTTCTTTTGACTTTTTGCCAGCAAGTATCGATCATCAAGCCGCCAAACGCTTACACTAAGCGTGATGCTACACAACGTTCAAAATCTGGCGCTTGTCGTTAGTTAACGATCATTTACGAAATCATATTAGAATGGAGTCTTGATATATGTACATTTCTTAGCTTGAGCGCATTCGAGACTCTTTATAAGATTACAGAGGGGCTCATGAAGATACTCATAGAGGGCTCATGAATATATGAACGCCTGTGCTCGCTTTGGCGTCATGCAAGTTAGCACATCCGTCCAGACGCTTCGGCCCTGGCGCTTCTTCGAGCTCCAAGTGGAAGCTCGATTTAGGTTCTAAGCCATCCTGTCAAGGCCGAATGACACAGAATTATGCAATAACACCAAGTCGTATGAACATAGCTCGAAGGGTATAAGTGCCAAATATCCGAGTGTAAGTCCCGCTCCCAAGTAGAGCCAAAGTCCCAAATACCAATGCATGAGTCCCATATGCATAACCACACCGAGCGAGGCTGGGAACCACAGGTAGGCGCCCAATAGTCTCGTCCCTCCAGTACGTCCAACTTCACACCCCCTCGCCAACTGTCCGTTTTACGCCAGTGCCACACCCCTCCAACTCTCGGCAAACGAGCCTTCGCCTTCACGGCCCTCCAACTCCAAATTCCGCCTAGTGCTCTTTTGCTGTACCGGGCTCCCAACTCCAGTCCGCGTCTACCGTGATTAAATTCGTACATTCTTCACTCCAAATCTTCCTCAACGTGCCTATTGCTCCATACTCTCCGGACTCATCATCCCCACCGCGCTGTGCGGTTCCTTCTCCGGCTCATTACTCCCCTCCTTCGCCTCCTCCGGCATCCTCAACTTCAGCTTCCCCTCCGGCTTCTCCAAACCCCCATTCAGCACCGGAGGCGCAGGCCCCGACTCACCAACTCCATCTGGCACCACAATTTCCTCAGCCTTCCCATTCTCATCCAGCTTCCTCTTCTTCTTCGCCAGCATCTGCTGCTCCTTCAACGGCCTCTTCCTCGGACTGGTGATCTTCCCCGTTGGCGGGAGCCTCGGCTTCGGGAACCGCTGCTTGACGGGGAGATCGTCGTCTTCGATCAAGATCGCTTCGGGGTCGACACCAGCTGCATCTGGTTCCGCGCTGGCGGTTCGCGCTAGCAATTTCTTCGTGAAGAAGTCTTGAACCAGAGCAATCTGCTCTTTGATGCTCTTCGCTGTGAGTGGCGGATATGGTGGTGGCGGCTCGAAAATGATACCTGAAATGGTGCCATGCACGCTGGGATTGTTTGCTTGATGCGCATTGTACATCCTGTTTTGAAGGAGATGCAACGGTACGCTGAGGGATGCAAGGCCGAATTCTTTGTCGAGGCCGAGCTCACGGAAGCCGAAGAAATCAAGGTCGATGTCTTCTGCAAAGTCACCACCAACGAATTGTTCGCTGCCGTCATTGAAAGCGCCGGCACCGTCGGCACCGGCGTTGGGATCGAGTGCGGGTCGCTGTGTTCATCGAGTTAGCCTTCCTTGCTGAATGATACCCAACAGTCTCCAATAGCGGGGAAGGCGAGGCTGCCACTAGAGTAAAGGGAGCTGTGGATCACTTACAAGAAGCTCTGCTAAATGAGACTTCATCCTGTCATGCATAACGCTAAGCTTCGTTCCCGTCCTCTCAATATCCTCCGTAACATAAGTGTGCAGTTCGTCGATATCGTAACCATTAGCGTGCAGGCAGTGCAAGACAGCCTCTTCGTTCGTGAACTTCGGTTTCCAATGACTGCGGTTTCGCTCGCTAGCTGCAGCCTTAACCTTAGGCACTTCGCGGTACACGCCTAACGATCGAACAATTTTGGTGAAGTAGTCACTAGCGATATCCGTGACAGCCTCGAGAGCAGATGGCTGAAACTCTTCGAAGCCTGCGTGGTAAAACAGCTTGCTGACGCTCCGCTGAAGCGCTGCACGGCAGACCCAGGTCACCATGACAGGGCCCTCGTCGGAGATCACGCAAGGTTCCACGTCTGCTTCCACGAAAGGCTGAGGATCGTATTTTTGGAATTGATTCTGATACATCTATGTTGCACGACTAGCTTAGCTCGAGTATATACTAGTTTTAGTAGGACGGCTTACCTGCGACTGCAGTTGCATCTGCTTGACAATCCCGATTTTAGCGGCGACCTTCCTAGTCTCTTGCATCTGCCGCATGTTCGCCTCGAGCTTCTTTGTTAGAGTACTCTCAGGAGAAGTGAAAGAGCCCCTAGGGATCATGTGCAAAAACTCCTCGGATTGATCGATCACCTGTTCCTGAGTATCCTCAACCCATGTCAAACGAGAATTAAGCTCCGGGACGCCGGCCATAGTATCGTAGTAGTCCGGAAGAAGACGACCTTCCACTGCGTCAACACTCTCACCCAGCGTCGCCCCGAACGTTGCGTCATCGGCCCCCTTCTCATCTGGTGGCGTTTGTTTTTGCTCAGTGGTCGTCTCATGCTTGATGCCTTGCTGGCGCAGAAGCCAACGATGCATTCCACTCTTAGTCCGGAGCATAGCTGGCTCCTCAGGATTGATCTTGTCACCCCTAAACAATCTATGGCGCTCCGCAGCTACCGTAGCCCGGTCTTTCTTTGTCAACTGTTTCCATGTCTTGTACTCCACATCATCCTGATCCGACTCTTCCGCTTGTGCAAGTCCAGATGACGTGATACCATCAACTTCACTGACATCTGCTTGGCTGCCAGGTGCGCCACTACCGCCATGGCCCTGGACACCGTTGGGCGTCAGAGTACCAGGAGGTGGCGTAATCAAACCATTCACGCTTCCCTCCATAGGCGCATCCGAGTCAGCACGGAGAAACTCATTTCTCAAAAGATTACCGTTCTGAAGAGCATGGAAGTTAAGCTTAGTCTCTGCTACCGGAGTTCCCTCAACGTTCACTGGTGGGGCTTTCCGCGCGTTATTGGTACCCTTCTTGCTCTTTTTGGTGGGCGCCTTCCGACCTCGTGAAGCCATTATTGGTTCCTCTGACTCTGTCAGTCGAACTCATAAGAGATGAACAATGCATTCAATGCATTAGCGGTTCCTCACCGTCATCGCTGTCATCCGCTCCCTCGGCGTCCGCAGAGCCATTTTGCATTCTTCGCTCTTCCGCTTCCACTTCAGCCCGGTCTCTGATAGTAATGTCTGGGATGAGTGGTACGAGTTTCTCCGTCTCCTTCCGCATATATAATGCTTTTCTGCGCAGGTAATGATTCGGATCCGTGTTGTATTTGAGACAATTCGCCCACATGAGGTTAAGGTCGTCAACAAAATCTTTCTTTGATTTGTATGCCAAAGACTTGAGTTTCTTCAGCATTGTGCCAAAGTCCATTGGATGCTTAATGATGTTATAGTAGTCCGGAGCTTCCCTTTTATTGACTCTTTGCAGAAATGGTCCGGCATACTCGGTCATAGCCTTCAACTGGTTAAGTACACTTTCAGCTGATTCGTACAGCTCTTCCTGGCCAATCTTCTCCTCACTAGCCCATTTGCTTCGATTCTTCCGCACCTCACTCATCAGGCTGCGTAGCTTCGCATCGGAGGCCTTGACTTGACTTCGTTTGGCTTCAATGCGGGCAATGAGATGCTTGAAGGTCAAGCTTGATGCACCCATATCCACGCTCTTCAAGCCGCCTCGTTCCCCACTAGGGGCAGAGGTATTGTTCGCGGTGCTACCTCCAGCCTGTCTTGACATTTCCGAGTCCACCTGACGATCCAGCTCGTCTAGCCTTTGCTGCTCCAACATAGCATCGCGATCACTCTCCAACGTGTAGAACATGGTCTGGAAGCTTTGCTTGGCGGCATCCTCTGCTGCACTCTTGTCCTCTTCCAACTTCTTGCGCACCTCATCTGTAGCCCCGCTTTGGCCTGCTGAAGAGCCGGTGTGTGTTCTGGCAGTGGTAGGTCTTGGCGATGCATCGACAGCTTTGGAAGGCGAAGGGATGGCGGGAACGGATAGAGTCCCTGTAGATTTGGCTTTGAGAGGAGAGACATTCATATCCGTCTCCTCCTCTTCATCTCCCTCATCATCGTCGCCGTAGTCATCCTCATCAATCGTGCGAGCTGCCCTCTTTGGCTCGAAAGTAGGCTTGGTAGTTGTATTGCTCGGCGCATCCTGCTCCAACTCGCGACCTCCATCTGCTAGCTCCCTCTTTCGCTTGCTGCCAAGCTCGGCAAAAAGCGCATCTATTTTGGCTTCCGTCTGCGCATATCGTTCTTTGAAAAGTGCTGTCCGGCGGTCCAAACCCGACATATCCGTGTCCCCTCCATTGCTACCTCCCGAAACTCCCGCAGGAGCAGAAGAATTCATCCTCGCGATTTGGTTCTTTGCGCCATGATGGAAGAATGGTGACGGGCGACGGATCTCATTGTTGCGCTGCTTCAATGCTTGGAGGTTGTTCGTCGCGAACATCACGGGGGCGGGTGTGGGGTATTGGCCCGCCGGTGATGGACGGTAGGAGCCAGTCTCTCACAAGCGTTCCGGTGGTTCGAAATTTCTGGCATAGGTGTAAGAGTGTTCGATCAGATACTCTGCGGAATTTGGAGATGAAAGCTGATGTTTTGAGGTTGTCCGCAATGACGGTAGATGGCCCATTCAATGCCTGACGTTGCTCTGAATGACCCCCAGGTAGATGCTCGGAGCTCTGAAAGGCCGATCCGAAAGCCTTTTCCTCCTTCTCTTGGGCTCTCACGCGAATCAGAAAGGTGTGAGGGTGAACTGAGGGCTTCAACTTAGAACAGCATGAGCGCATAATAAGTTGGTTTAGCGTCCACAGCAGCAATGATTCACTTATTCCAGCCAGAACGATGAGAATCCGCAAACACTTTGCGGGCGCATTCGTGGTTCTTTGCATCGTCTCGGCTTTTCTAGGCCTCACACCGAACAAGATCCCACAATACAGGCAGAGCGACAAAGTCCTCCACTTCATCACCTTCTTCCTCATTACACTATGCTTCTACTGGATCCTCGAAACCAACCGCCGCCGAGTCCTCCAATTCACTCTAATAATCTGTACCGCCCTCCTGGGCATCGGCTCCGAACTCCTGCAAGCCTTCCTCCCAGTATGTCTTCTTCCTCCTCCTCCTATACCCAACCAACCCCCTTTTCCCCATTCCTACCTCACCCCGCCCCATCCAGCTAATCCATCCACAGAATGGCCGCGCATTCGACCTCTTCGACATCCTCTCCAACATCCTCGGTTCCCTCTCCGCCCTCGCTCTCTGCACATGGTACCACAAGCGCATGCTCGAGCGCAAGCGCAAGTCCAAAGCCTACCATCTCGTCCCCGGCGATGACGCCGACGCCGAAGCCCTTGACGATCTCGACCCTTCAGCTGATCCGACAAACCGTGATGTAGAGCTAGGCGAAGGGGTAGGGCGAAGCGGAGGAGTGGGAGGGGGAGCAGCGGCAGTAGGGGTGGGGCAGCAGGCGACGGGCGTCACGAATCTAGCGCCGCAGTCTGTTGAGCAAGAACTAGATCATTGGGACGAGAATGCGGAGGATGATTGGGATGCGCAGGAGACGCCGGCGGGGACGTCGAGTGGGGATGGAGACGGGCCGAAAACGCCTAGCAGCAGTACTGCGGACGATAATAATGTTGGCTCGGCGAGTAAAAAGCGGAGTGATTGAGATTTTCCTGTCTTAACAGGCTTGGAAAGGTATCTAGTCCAAAAACAAAACGCAATGCATGCAAGAGCGAGCGATCTTGCCCCCCTTTCTGTCTATGGAGGCATGCTGGTCGTCTACAGTTATGCAGTGACCCTAAAAGTCCTCCGATCTTCTGAAATCGCGAGTGCCTGAACGCCAAACCTTTGAATGCCTCCCAGGTGCGGCCTAGCAGAGACGGTCAGTTGTACGAGTCCGTTAAGTGAGACCATCTTCTCTCTGAATTGGGCGGTGGGCACGTGCTTAGACGCAGGCCGTAAGAGCTCTGGAGGTGGGTGTTCCATCAGCCGGCCTGCGTGATGACAAGAGTAGCGCATCACGGTATATGGATGCCGTGCAAAGCGACATACGCCCCAAAAAGATCGGACTGATGGTATAGAGTTTGGGCTTCGGATCAGTGGCAAAGGAGGCCCGTCCAGTTGTTCGGAGATCTCCGAAAAGTAGTGTCAAACGAAGCGTTGTCTTGTACGATCGTTATCCAAAGTACGCCGTGACGGTCTGCTGCATCTCCGGATTTATGCTTGCTGCTAGCTGGTTAACGTCCAGATTCGTTATCTGCACCAAACGCTTCGCCGAATCAACAATCCTATTAGCGGTCTGGCCCTGCAGCGTCTCGGCTTCCAAGGCTTGTATGATGAAGTTGAACACTTTGGCCGGTTGAGATATTACTGCTGGGTTTTGCCTGGAAGACGTGTCAGTAAACATCATCGACATGATCAAGCATGATAGTTGTAACAAGAAACTAGGGAGACTTACTGATCGATAAGCTGCGCCAAGAACGAATATGCGTACGGCGCAGCCTCCTCGTCGTTAATCACTGGTAACGTGTCCAACCATGCGGCAGCAACCTCTTGCACGTTTCCAACTTTGCTACTATTGTAGTGCAGAATCTTCGCAATGCTTGCACACGCATTCTCTGTAGCATAGACGTGATCTTCCTCCCGAGCTTGCGCGTGCTGCACTACCTGAAACAGTGAAGGAAGACTGGCTGCACAGAACTCGGACCATGCGTCGCCGCCCTTGTGAGCTGCCACGCCTACGCCATAGGTGGCTGCTTGCCTATTCGCTGGTACATCGTCTTGCATACCCTCGACAAGAGGCTTTATGATGTGAGAGCTGTAATTCCATGACGCAGTCCCGCAGAACTCGAGGACATCGTCAAAGATGCAAATTGCCCATTGTCGTTGAGTAGGGTCCAGGTTCGAGGCGAATGCGTCATAGAATGGTAGGAGTCGCTCCCAGGCGGGCAGAAAAGACGTGCCTTGTTGTTTGAAGATGGTATGGAATGCCTTGTTCATGTCTGAGAGTAATGCTTGGTCATCCTCAATCGCGAACAAGGTCTCGTCTGATTCATCCTCGCCTTCCTCTTTATCAACCTGATCTTCTAATCGGCCCTTGACCCGCTCTTGATAGTCTTCTAGCACGGCTTTGACGCAGTCGATGTAGGTAGACATATGCTTTTGTGTCAGGCAACCTTTACCCATAACCTCGACCGACTCGTAGAAGCATTGATACATCTCCGCAAGCGTGTCAATGGCAGGCTCCGTACCCAAGACTTCGAGTAACTTGTCCGCTGTTTGAGACCATAGCTGAGCCATTTCCGGAGACTGTTCACCATGCGCCTTTTTATATGCGTTGAGCAAAACAGGGACGCACTTCGCAGATGATACCCGTACGGGGTCATGGAAGAAGAACGCAAGACCAGGTAATGCTATTTTCTCCATGATGGTTACGACGTATGGCTCAAATGATGCTTCCAGATTCCGAGCATAGATCACGATGAGTTCTATAGCAGTGTGCTTGTCGTCGAGAGTAGCGGTTTTAATGCCAATAACCTTGCCTTTCAAGGGCACGAGCTCCCATCCATCTTCTTGCTCGACTTGCGCCACTTGGTCTTCGTCATCCAGCAACTGGATATCGGCTTTCGCTGAGGCAAGCTCCATTAACGGAGGCATCACTGCTGGCAGATATGGTACGAAATCTTGGCCTAGAACTTGGCACAATCTGCCCCAGCAATGTAACAAGTAGGAGGCTTGGGGGTCATCTGCGTCGACGATATTTTCTGAGGAAATTTAGAAACTGAACGAGTTCGGAGAGGGTACCCATCTTACGTTGAATATTCCCAAGAATTTGTACCAAGGTTATAGCATCTTGACCCATACGTTCCTTTCCCACTGCAAGAGCTACCAACAATTAGCTGTGTGGACGCTATACGGTTTAGCAAGCTCACCGATCAATGATGCACATTCCATAGCCTTGGCTCTTAGTAATCGATACTCTTTAGACTGCTCCTCTCTCAACACATTGAACAGCAGTGGCATTAGAGTGTCATAGTATCGTGAAAAGGCGGCCTCAGCGGAGTCCGCCACGGTAGCAATTGTGGACAAAGCTTGCTCTTGGACAAAGCGCTTCGGGCTTTGGAGTAATACTAGCAGATGATGCAGCAGATTGTCGAGGTATGGTTCTAAGATCTCTTTCTCGGCTTCTTCACAAAAGTTGACAAGGGCTGCTGCGGCATGTGCCTGAACCCGTGGTTCAGGAGACTCGAGGACAGGAATGATTGCCGGAAGGACGACACTGTGATACTTTTCCTGCATGGTCCCTGCAAAATCGGTGCTCATCTGGCCTAGTGCGTTGCACCCGGCCCAACGCACCCTTGGATGCGGATCTTTCAAAGCGGGAAGGACGAGTTCGAGCACTTTATCGAGCTCCCCTTCCATTAGCTCACGGCATCCCTCAGATATTGCCGAGATTGCCATTAACGCAGCGTGCCGGTCACGCCATGCCGACGAACTCATCATCCGAGGAAGCCAGTTGAATGTTGGAGGTAGCAGAGTCTGTCCGCCAAGCTTATTTGCTAGTCGATCCATGCACTGCTCGCCGGCAACATGATTCATATCGCTTTCATCAATGTCAAGCTACTATCAATCAGTGCTGCACCTGAGCGCTTCGTGATGCGGAATGCTCACGTCTTCGGAGCTGTTCCATTCTTCAGCATCATCGTCTTCTAATCCCACATCGGTCATGAGTGACAAGCACTGGGTGACCATTTCGGAGGTGTAGGACTGGTCCTTTCGGCACATTTGGGGAGCTTGATCGGCGAATGTAGCCATCAGTTCCAAAGCATTCTGCCGTGCCTGATCGGTGAGCTCTTTGTCCTGTATTACCGTCATACAAAATGTGACAAGGTTATGGAAAAGGCTCTTGAACATCTTGGGCGCTGCCTCAGCAAGGTCTATTAGCCCGACTAGTGCTTTGGTAAGTTGCTCAGAGTCGCCAGCGTCTTTGAGAGGAGGGAGTATATTGAGGATATCTGGTAGTAGCGCGTAATATTTTGCCTGAGCCTTCTTGGTAATTTGGGCGAAGAAGGATGCAAATGCTTCGACAGCGGCCAGCCGCACCTAGGAAAATATGAGCTCAGGGATCGCCAAATGTGGTTTCGACCGCCTACAGTCACATCATCGTCTTTGAAGCCCTTCTGGAAGGCCGCAAGTACCGTGTCCTCATGCTGCTTTTCAATGATCCCGGGTGTCGTAGCGAATATACGGAAAGCAGTTTCTCTCTGACTTGGATCGCTCGATTGACTTGCTTGGAAAAGGGCTCCTAACAGTTCCGGCCATTGCTCTCCTGCAGAAAGTGTATGTTGGCGTGAGCTCCCAAGTTATCAGCACCAACAGGATCTTACCGCCGTCTGTATATTGCCTCGCTATCTCAGCAACAGCATCTCCAAGCTTTTTCCTTACACCAGATTCTGTTTCCCTTGCCAGACAGTCTAACAACTGTGACCTTATTGCAATCTTCTCAGGTTGCGGTAGCGACCAAAACAACTCCTTCGAAACGTCGTCCGCTGGGTCTTTTCGATTCTTGGATGCTATCCTCCGAAATAACACGGCAGCGAATGATCTGGTCTATAAGTATGACCAACCATCAGCCACTGCTTTTCCCTTCGGTTATAGCCTTCCTTACCGCAGCTTGCTCTGCTCCCTGTGTTTGCTCAACTAATCCCATCAACAACAGCGCTGGTCTCGTCTGAACCCAATCATTGTTAAGCTGCTCCTCCGCTTGTGTGCGTAGATCGTTATCGGCCGACTGCAGCCCTCCTAGAAGGTTGCCGAGCGCACCATGTACTTCCGGAGGTAACATGTTCGCGACCTCGAGGTGTATACTTCTACGGTCGAATTCGACGTCGCGTGCTGTCGAATTAACAGCCACAGCGGACAAGGAGCCCGCTGCAGCAATGGAATGTTGCGGACCCGCTGGCCCGTGTATCGTGCGAATGGATAGATGAAGCGCAATCTCTTGAAAGAAGCTTTCGTAGATGACAGCGAGGCGAAATAGGATAAGAAGTTGGCTTTAAGGGGGAATTCGTAAGATTTTCGAGATATCAGCAACGAGCGCCCAAAACTTACGTTCCAGGGTCCATGCAGTGCGCATCAAGTGCATCCGCGCATCCGCCTTGTGGAGGAACGCGCTACGGTAGTTGAAACATCCCGTAACCTAGCCATCGCTCATGTGACGAGGCTGGATCTGGCTGCTTGTGGCTAACTTACTCGTCTCCAGGTACAATCTGGCAGTCTAGACCAGAGAAGTAGTGAAATGTTTCAGCACCACACAAGTCAACTGAGTATAGGTCCAATGATGACAAGTAAGCTAGATTCAGGTAGCCATGCTGTAGCCGTAAGAAAATATCCCCAAGAAGCGTAACTAGCTATACGGCAGTAAATCTACGTAATACATTGGTAGAGAACGAACGCCATGAGATCAGAAATGGAAGCCCCGTATCAGCGAGTGCTAGAGCGGCTGAAAGCAAACACACCGACAATGACAACCGCCAAGGCAGCTACAGCACCCGGCAAAAGGAGCTCGTTCGGTATACCGGGTACAAGCTGCTCTTGCTGCTTTGATTCTATTACTGAGGCCTTTCGATCTTTCTTTGGTTTTACTTCTATCTCCTCCTCTTCGCTTTCCTCGGCACTGTACCGCATACGCTCTTTGAGGACTGACTCTGGCGGAGTGGGAGGCTTGGCTAGACCGGGATGAGGGTCAAGAGTCGCAGATAGAGGCGGCTTCTCAGGATGGTGGACGAAGAGGTCGACTTTGTCTCTGTGATTCTGACGTGCCAGCGAAATTGCCTCAAGCAGATCCCGGTCCGTAGTGATGGAGACAGTATCTCCCTCATTGTCAAGGTAGCTTAGTGCAAATCCAGACTTGCCAAGTTTATCACTCTCAACATCGGGCTCGCCTCCAACGGCTTCTACTTCACTTCCCAACTTGCCCACCACGCTAGAAACGAGTTCTGCCATTCCAGCGGAGGCAGTAACGTGCAGTCGATGCATACGTCCGCTTGGAGCCTTGAACTTGAAGGGGAAGGGGGTGTCCTCCAGCGTCGCTGAAGGAGGTTCAACTGCCGACTGCTCAGGAGACTCGCCACGGTGGGATGCAGAGTCATTCGGCTGTACATTGTCAAGAATAGCTGCACGCTCCTTGTCTGGAGAAAGCAGAGAGCGTGCGTCAGGCGTGTGCGGCATGCGGCTGCTGGCCCCTTCGCCAGACATGACCGATTCAGTTTCATTGTCCAGAGACATCCAAAACTTATTCCACGCGGGGCCTTCGCTGTCACCGGTGGACATGGAGTTGATCTGCGCGCAAGGTCAGTAAGCTGCTGGGGTATGATTGGGATACACAGACTTGATCCAAGGTTGCGTATGTGAGTTTCAACACGTCGACCATGCCGACAATTTCCCCAGCCTCGCTCATAACAGGTAGATTAAGATAATGTCCATCTACGACAAGTTAAGCGTAGTCCCAAATTTCGTTCGACATTTTTACAGCTTACCATGCATCTTTCGCAGAGCAGCCTGAATGCTCATGTCCATAGGCGCAAAGTCCGGGTGAGGAGTCATAACTCGCACAACACTACAAGTAGCAGGGTCAAGGCCTGCGGCAATGACGCGCAAGACGACATCTTTGCTGGTGAATATGCCAGTTATGGCACCTTGGTCTTGAACCAAGACAGCGGTGGTGTGATTTGCTTTCATAAGCGCCGCTGCTTCCTTGACTGACGTTCGCACGGAAACGGTGGGAGGTGGCAGTCCGTTGAGTACAGACTCTAATGTCGGACCAGACATCTTCTGCCGTATGGCTTCAACATATTGAATAATCTGTTGGGGTTGGCTGGAGCCCAGCTCAGCTTGCACGCCTTCCAACGCATCGTACAGCTTGCGAGACGAGCTATAGGCCCGTTCTAACTTCTCCATGGCATCGTAGAAGCATTTAGTGATATCCAAGACGCCGGAAATGTCATGGTTTTCGTCCATAACAGGGAGATGCCGAAACCCTTTCCGGACCATCAGATCTAACGCATCTGTTGCACTTGTGTCCGTCTTCGCACAAAGCGGGTTCTTCGTCATAATCTCCGCAATAGTAACGTCTCGAGCTTTGATTCCTGCTCCTACCACTCTGAAAGCTAGATCTTTAGCTGTGAAGATACCCGCAATCCGCTCGTCGTCGTCTGTAACCAGAACGCAGTCTTCCCGCTTCGCTGCCATGAGCTGAGCGGCTTCCGCAACGGTGGTGTTCGGTTTGATTTGTAGCGCCGGACTAGGCTTCAAGGACATTACACTGCCTGGGGGTGCTTTTCGTCCTTGTCTGGCGCGGGCAGATGTTGGCTTTCGCTTGCTGAGGTCCTTCTCGATCTTGTTCCGGATGGCCTGTCATCTGGTCAGTGATGCGCCGCAAGATAATATTACAATGTCACTAACCTCATCTCGTTTCGATTGTTTCTGTCTGCTGGCGCTGAGCGTTGACATGCCGGCTTCGCTGTGTGCTGTTTCAAGGGTTGGACGCGGAATATGGGAGGGGGAGTCGGCATATGGGATTGTGCCTCTGCCTTTAGGCGTGGCTCTGTACGTGCCCGCTGCTGACATTGCGTTCACGTTTTCTGCCCGAGACTCAATGGTAGTATGTGGTGGGGCTGTGTGCAGTTGAAGTGGGAGATTGTCATGATGGTGGCTTTCGCGAGGAACGAGAACCCCTGCACACTGTTGCTGTAAACAACCAATTCAGGGTCTAGAGCCTAGGGCTGAGGAAGCCGCCACCAGGACACCCTTCTCCGCATTAACCATCTATAGCTATACATTCTAGCAGAAGACTTCAAAGCCAAACTGAACGCATTAATTCCCTATCCACTCAACGCAAAGGTGTGGAATGCACACGCCACAATTAAAGAGCGTACGAACAACAAGCAAGCTCTACACCAAAGAAAGTAACAGCAAACATGCCCACCCCGCCTAACCACACCTTGGCATTTTTCTCCATTCGTACACAATCAATTGTAAGCACAAGATAACACGGGCGTTGCGTATAATCTGCCAGTGTATGAGCGCTGTACAGTTGGCGGAGTTATCGCCGCTCGAGTGGCGGGGTAACTCGTAACATTTCTACCGTCGCTACTTCATAGTACAAGCGGTCTGGATGCACTGGCAATAGAACTGAACCAACCAGGCAGCGGTACGAGGGATGAGGGGTATGTTGCCGGCAACGAAAGAAAGAGGGAGGTGTGCATGCTTTGAAAATTGGTTTTGTTTGACAAAGTAAATGTAGAGCAATGAGCAAAGGTGTTTGTCTTGTTCTTGCTTTTTCCGCCTTGTCACCAGCATGTCCGACAGTTGAGATGCATAGTATTCGGCTTCTGGCGATCTACACCAAAAAACGGAAAAATAGAAACATGAAGTAGAAAGCTTAACCGATGGACTTCCAGTGCTGGTATACTCCGTCGACAGACCTTTCTTGAACATGGTTGGGGAAACGTAACGTTACCGGCAACAGAGCAAATTTCCTCCTCAAGAACGCTGCGTTGCAAGGCAAAACCAGTGGCAAACTGCCGGAATCAGACCATAAAACCTGTGAGCACGTGCTAATGTTCTGCAACCCAACTTCGCTATTCCGATATCGATGACGAGGTACTCTCAAACCACCGCAAATACGCGCTTACCAATTGCTTGTATTGAGCCCTCGCCGGAGGCGATGCTTGCGAGCGATCAGCTTGCCGTAATGCTATGAACATAACGACCGGCTCCTGGTTCGGTGGTTATTTCAGTGTTGACCTGCTGTTAGAACTAGTCAAAGAACGCCGGAGATATGATCAACAAATTCACAATGCTATTCAACCAAACCCGTCAGCTGTTATCATGGGCTAACATATCACTGGTGCGACAGCATCTGAAGAGGCTGGCTAAAAGAGTATGCTTTTCTTTGAGGGCTCGAAACAGCATGTTAGTGAGTGTATATATCTGTGTTCAGGATTAACATGCAGTAGTCGGGTAATTGTGCTTTTCCACTTGACCAACGACCGAGCGTGACCATTCTGCCATGGCTTATATGTTGCAGTAAACCAGGTCCATACAACTTGCTACTTCAACTTACACTCTACCCTTGCCACTAAATGTAACGCCACTCCTACGGGACATACTGCACACCGCCCTTCTCTTCATTTCTAGCAGCAGCCTCGAACCCAACGAACGACGACGTACGCCTCGCCCTCTCGCCTAGACTGTACCTTCTACCTCCGGCACGGCCGCTGTCAACCTTCAAAGCCTCTTGATCCAGGCTGCGCATTACGATCTTGCTCCTTCCCAGCCTTCCCTTCGGCCAGGGGCGAGGCTGCGCCTCATCTGAGATTTGCTCGTTACGCATGAAGATGAGGTCGATCTCTTCGAGAGTGAGACTAGCTGTCTCCGGGTAAACGAACCATACGAGGAACACGAAGGCGAAATTGAGCGCCATGAAGATCAGGTAGGCTTTCCAGGCAAGGCGGGTGATAATCGTTGGGGTTATCATGACGACGAAGAAGTTCTGTTGGTGACGGACAAACAGTCATCAGGACTGTTTACCAAAAGTACGGAGTCGGACGAGATGATGTCAATACAAAATGACTAACCCAGAGCCAGTTGGCAGAGATGCCGACAGCCGTGCCTTTGCCACGAACGTGCAGCGGAAGGATCTCAGGAACATATACCTAAACCGGGATCAGTAAGTTCTATCATTCGCGTGCGATGGGGATGGCGCTGTTATTACGAACGCTGGGCAATCTTACCCAAGGTACGCAATTAGTGGACGCGCCGAAGATCAACATGTACGTGAAGAAGAACGCAATACTCACGGACGATGTCGCCTTTCCGGGGACGCTGAGGAGGATTGCAATCATCATCATCGATATACCGAGACCAAATGATCCCCACATCATAGGCTGTCGACGACCAACTCGGTCAAGGAAGAACGTTGGGAAAAGCTGCAGAGCTTGCTGTTAGCGAGATGGTTTAAGCAGATAGATTGCGCGCAATCTTTGCAGTGTTGCAAGGACTAACAAGCCTCATAGACACATACCGAACCGATGACGAACATAAGGTTGACGAAACCACCAAGGAGTAGCGCCAAATTCCGTGAAACTCCGACGTTAACCTGGAGTACTTGCGTTACATAATATCTAGTCTCTGCATCAGCCAGCAGAATCGATCAGTGAACATCAGACGCGCTGGGAAGAGAGTCTCACACGACAAGGTTTATGCCGCCCATTTGATTCATGAATTGCATGCCTTCAAACGTCAGGAACGGCAAATAACATTCTGGATGAGCTCTTACCATATGCCATCAGCACTCTTTTGCCAGTCTGTACTTCGTCTCGGTTAAGAAGCCGCGTCCATCGGTACTCGCCATGCTCTCTTTCCAAAGCAAGGGCACCCAGAATGTCACTTTGCTCGTCGAGGATCTTCTTGCAGTCCGGTGGCAAGTCATAAACGCTACAAAGAACTTGCAGTGCCTCTTCGTTCCTACCCTTCTCGTAAAGGTATCGAGGTGATTCTGGTAAGCCAAAGACGAGCAAGATAACGAACTGGCATTTATGTCTTAGTTAATGTAGCTCGGAGATAAAGCCACGCAGTGGAATGCAGGCTGACATACAATTGCAAAGACAATCTGACATGCTATCGGCAGCCTCCATGCAAGCGCGCCGCCTGCGTACTGAATGCCATAGTCAAACCAGTAACTATGCATGTCAGTGTTGATGGAGAGACCAGATTTTCGGCGGACTGACGCTATCTCAATACCAATGCCAACAAACAAAGGCTCGGATGAGATAAGTCGTCCTCGCTTGTCCGCATCACACAGCTCGGACTGGTACATAGGTACCGTCGACGTCTCGATTCCCGTGCCGATGCCAGTGACGAAGCGTGCAACCAGTATCTGAGCAACCGAGAAAGATGAGGTCTGCAGTATTGCCCCGACCTGCGACATCAATCAGCCAACTGAAACGAGACATCTCACGGCCACTTGCGATGATAAACCCCATAGCAACCCACATGGCCCGGCGTCTACCAGTATATCCGCCCATGAAGAAGTTGATAATACACCCAGAGAAGCATCCAAGATTGTATATTGATACGATGATGCCTTCCAATGCCGTGCCTGGATTTCCAAACGTGTTGAGCCAGTCGGCATTACCAACTATGCCGCTGAATACGCCTTGATCATAACCTGTGAAGGGCCATTAGCCCATTCCTACTCTTGGAGAAGTGCTACCGCTGCTTGAAACGGTATTGACACGTACCAAACAGGACAAACGCCATCTGACAAGCAATAGTGATAGCAATGCGCAGGCTCCGACCGCGGCCGAATAGATTGACCTTGGACTTCATCGGGAATTATTATGTTTATTATGCAGTTAGTCCACCAGGAAGTTTAGAACAAGCAAAGAGGGGATGCGGCCTAAGAACGTTTGCTCTGGAAAACAATATCCAGAGTATGTTGAGTGCAGCCAAACATACAAGATTATTGACGGCATAGCGCGTACTTAAATGTGTAACTTATGGTGAATTTGGCTGTTGAGGTTGAATTCTGACGCTGATAATCAATCATTGCGGGGTAGGCGACAGTGGGGTTTTGCAAACTTTGCGGGGTAACGATGTTATTGCTGGACGGTAACACTAGCCGTGGCCAATAACTGTATCATTCGGAACTACCTTTCGGACATCTTAATAAGGATGTCCTGTTCATAATGATAAAAACTACCTCAACGATAGCATATCTTAAGGTACAGCTTACCTTAAGAAGGTTGAGGAAGCGACACCTTACCTAGGTACCGCCCCAGGCTGGTATAACTTAGTAGCGAGTATATAGAGATTCTAAAACAGTGGTAAAACGCTACTACTATCACAGCTTTAAGGCGGCAGAAGGGATAATTCAACAGGAATACGAAGCAATTACTTAAAGGAGATCAATAAGCTAATATAGTAGATACCTAAGCGTAGTGAGGAATTGGCAAGAAATAAGGGCAAGAACACGCGGTACTGAGTCTGCAACTACTCTATGATGTAATCTATCACCAGTTGTTGGCACTAGCAAAGTCCAATTAGCATTGTTGAACGTTCACAAGCAGCATTCGTTATGCTGCGATTTTCATAAGGTGGCTTCATACAAACTTTGGCAGTACCGCGACTCTATGTTTGAGAGAAGGGAGGTCTTTTCACTGATCCTCTTCTAGTTAAGTATTCGACATGTGGCGTCGCTAAGGAAGCCCGGAATTGCCTAAAGGGGCAATAATAATGGACTTCAGCTCTAGAAAAAACCCTCTTTTGTGCAAGCCCCGGCTTTAAGGACCCTGAATTGGGAGATTCCATAGGAAAATGGAGTTAAGGGGGTTTACTTGATCACAACAGTATCCCAACCTTCAATTCTCCTAGAGTTCATTTCTACACCTTGGTCCTTGACAACAAGCTCAGCGATATAAGCACAGCATAGGGCAAGATGGTGATGCTCCGACTAACTGCTGAGCAGTACAGGAAGCTGCCAATCCTGACAAACGAGTCGACTTGCTCCGGGAAAACCTACATAGTCACAGGCAGCAACTCCGGCCTGGGTCTGGAGACTGCACGGCATCTTGTCCAATGCTCGGCCTCGTGCGTTGTCCTGGCGGTGCGGAACCTCACGGCAGGAGAGACTGCCAAAAAGGAAATTGAGAAATCGACGGGTCGCAAGGGAGTCGTACAGGTAAGTACGCTGTAAAAGTCCCAAGAACGGTTCCTAGATTTATACATGGAATAGATAATGCACCTCGACATGGCATCATCTGCGTCTGTTCAGAGCTTTGCCAAGAAAGCATCGACAGAGCTGGACAGGATTGATGGTCTCGTGGCCAACGCTGGCATCATGATAGACGCATGGTCAACTACCGAGGGCATGGAGACCAGCATCACCGTCAATGTCATCAACACCTTGTTTCTGGGCGCTTTGATGATGCCCAAGTTGATCGAGAGTGGACGCAAGTTCGGGATACACCCCACTATCGTCTTCGTCGTTAGTGTTCTAGGATACACCGTCAAGGGTGAGATTGACAAAAGCCGCAAAGGCAGTGTCTTTGATGGACTCAACGACCAAAACCGGGCTAACATGGACCAACGGTAAGAGAACAACTGGCTTCCCCACACTGTGTGATCTGCTACGTCGATAATGAAAAGCGACACTAACATGTAATCGAACCAGGTACGCTCTCACAAAGCTCGTAGAAGAGTGTGCCGTTCGCCAGTTTTCAGCCGTGTGCCCTGTAGAGCGTACAGGCGTGGTTGTGAACATGGTCGCCCCCGGTCTCTGCTCGACTGGATTGGGTCGGGACGCAAGAACTTTCACCAAGATCATGCATGAGACGGTTCGTGCTATTATGGCTCGAACCGCAGAGGAGGGGAGTCGCACGATCTTGCATGGTTTGGTGGCGGGCGAGGAGAGCCACGGAAAGCTATTGTCGGGTTGTGAGATTAAGGAGTACTGGGTGCCCGGTTGGGTCAACAATTCAGAAGGCCAACGCTTGCAGAAGGATATCTGGAAGGAGCTCGTTGTCAGGCTGGAAGAGGTCCAGCCTGGGTGTATCTCGCAGCTCTCGCAGACTTGACTTCCTTTCGACTAGGGCTTTCTTCCATTTACACTAAAGACGTGCGCTTACGAGACGAGTGTCGATTCTTTCGGCTCAGCGATTCGTGGGAATCGATGGGTGATGTTCCTTTAAATAAGCGTGTCTGCGTCGTATACGAACGTGTGAAGTGCTATGAATCTTTACCATCCCAGACAGCCTCTATAATATGCAAAAGACTACCCTCTGGTCGCTTCACACCTAAGAACTTGAACCGCACGTTAGCTTGTTGGAACAGGTCAGCCCAGTCTTGAATTGCGCGCTCGCGAGCGTTCAATAATTCCAACATAGTCACATCCATAGTCCTAGGAAGTGCAACAGATCAGCAGCGCCAAATGTAAGCAGTCATGGTAGGTGGTCTCGTAGCACCGACCTTGTGATCTTTTCGTCCCATGGATTTTCCGTGTTAGGCTCTGGTAGGACATTGTCGTTGACGACAATCCTGGTGCCATGTTTCAGCGCCGGTATCAGACTCTGAAGTATCTTCACGCTATACTTGTCGGACCAATTGTGAAAGATCCCGCGAAAGAAATAAACGCCAGCGCCCTTGATGGGCTGGTCGGTGAAGAAGTCGTGCGCTTGGAATTGGATGCGGTCAGAAAGTTCTTTCGGTATTGCCGAAGGACCATCAGCAATGCTCCTCGGTAGGTCTTGCACGATAAAGCGAAGGCTAGGAAACCTTCTGGCAAGCGCAACACATACGAAGCCATGCGATCCGCCAACCTGTAGGAACGGCCATTAGGGCGAATGCATCAAACAAGTTGACGGTTTGGTATTGGTCTCACATCAACCACCGTGGCCTCTCCAAGCTCGGCCCAAGGATATCCATCCACTAGGTAATCCACTTCATAGCCCTCTCCTCCGGTAAGAGACGTCATAGCATTGCCGAAACGTTTCGCCCGCATAGGATCCTTCCCTATCTCAGCGAACATTGGAACGTCAACACGTTTTGCAACGGTAAACCCAGTTTGGGAAGGCTCCTGCGACCCCGGAAACGTGACCAATGCATCAACCTCGTGCGCAGCTGCAGGAAAAAATTCTTCACTGCAAAGCCCGACCCAATCCCTCATCTGCGGATCATCGACCAGTAGTCGCGAAGCTGCAGTGTGGGCGACATAGCCATCCCTGGGTTCTAGAAAGATGCGGTTCGTCATGGCGTGGCGCACCAGACAGCGGAGATTGACCTCGGCCAGACCTGTGGCTGTCGCGAGCTCAGCATATGATGCATCTCCGTGGAGGGGCACAGCCGCCGCGATATTGAAGTGGTACACGGCCTGGAGGCTTAGATTGTCATTGTACTATAGGGAGAGCAAGCCAAGTATCAGCAGCTTGAACCTGCATAGGAGCAAATGGATCCTTGTCCAGAGTCGGACACTCACGCTCCAAGCTAACCAACGTAAACTTTCCCGCGGGCCAACCATCAGATCGTGCAGATCTTGTGTCGCATTGATAACAACTCGGCGGGCCGCTTGAATCTCGTGAAGATTGGCGGTGACGGGAAGTCTGCTGGGGCATCGACGTCGAAGGACAGGTCGGGTAGATTGTGCTGGGAGAAGTAATCTTCAATCTTCTTGGTCTCTACCGCGATGAGAGTAGTAAGCTCAGCCAGGCGGCTGCCGCGCGAAGAGGCGGACATAGTGGTTACTTCGGCGCTTAAGCAGCGCAAGGGGGTTTTATGCACTTAGCACGAAAGGAAGGTCATTTCAAGTTGCAGGCTCATGCAAGACTCCATTTTTATATACAACGACCGTTTAACGAGTAGGATGTGTAACTCTTCCTTTAATTCGGTACTTTGTCTTCTCTTTTACTGCGTCCGCTGCGTTCAAGATTGGTGATAACGTGTTAGAGGGGTTAACTTAGAATGCTGCTTCGATTGATTCCAAACACTTCCGATATTGGCTTAGTACGCAGGATTCCAAGAACACCCTCTCTAACACGTTAGCTTGGACTGACCACTGAAGGCTGCTGCCTGGTCACGTGCCGACAAATAACCGAACCCACACACCGAAAAATGCGCTGTGACGTCCAACCTCATCCCGAGTAGCAGTAACAATCTCGCCATATCGCAGTTCCCTCTGTTGAAGTCGCGATTCAAGTTCCATAATCCTCCCTGCTACTCAAGAAGCCCACCACCTTAGCATATCCAACAGAACAAAGTCCAAGATGGTGAAGAAACGCGCAAACAAGTAACCCCTCCCTCTCCCTCTCCCTCTCCCTCTCC